>JBBPQW010000353.1:0-23288 GCA_038092695.1 Boletus rubropictus
AGTGAGGGAATATGTTCCGAATGAGGGTCCTTCATGGATGGCTGCAGGCAAACGTAAGCGAGTGAGTGTTTGTTCTCGGTAGGTGACTGGATGGTGCGTGTTTAATGTATCATCTCGGCGAGCGGTCGCGAAATATATTGGAAAACCAATCGTTTGTTGTTCCTCGAGCCTGTATGCAGGCACTCATTAGATGTCACAGCCGAAATCGCCTGCCAAGCCTACTGAACCCAGCAATCCCAACAAAAATCCTTCCGGCAGTGGACAAGCCTCTGGAAACCAAACGCAAGTAGACCCAGTCCGTCCTGTTCTAGTTATCATATACGTTGTCATGATATCTCATTTATCATTCGGCGCAGAAAGCGAACAACCCCCCTGGGACGATCCATCTAACGGTGTGCAGGCCTTTTTTTGCCTTCTTACTTTACTTATTGGATTATATCAGCGAGAACCGGACTCAACCGTCCTTTCGATCGCATTTCCCTCATGGATGTGTTTCGGCGCAGGCACTGGAGATGGGACACATGGATCCAGGTGATTCGGTGCAGTACCATTACTCGGAACTTCACTCCCGAGTATCTCGGTGGATGCGGTCTCTCTCTCCAGGCACCGTCACACTATCTTCACCGACCTCCGGCTTCATTATCCCAGCAACTTAGAAGCATTATGGTCTACTTCCACCCCCTGCTCTTCGGTTGTTTTAAAACCGATCTCCCTCTCCCTCTTTTTTTTAGCAAGTCGTATTTATTCGATTTGTTTACAACCGCACTTGTATCCATTTATCTGTCTCACAAAATACTCGTTCTGGATTCTGTTGACCTTAGTGTTTAGCAAGGTGACCCGGGCCCAAGATCCCAGGGGTGTTAGTCGTGATCATCGGGGCGAATCTGTCAGGAAAGCGTCTCATAATTCTTGGATCCCCAGATATTACTCCCAAAGTGACCAGACATGTGGCCGCGCAGATCACTCGAGATGGCACTGGCTCTTGTCTGTGGAGTTTTGCCCGTCGAGAATCGACATCATCTATGATGGGCAAGTCATCTCGGCCACTCCCGCCGGCCGTCTCTGACCGTGTCGCGCCTAGTGGGTACGGGTCCTGCTGGTACGTCGAGTCGTGGCAACGGTTCCCTGAGTACTTTTGTGTACGGGGAAGCTGAAGATTGACCCCAAGTCGCCCGTGGTTTGTTTGAGGCACCGCTCGAGTCACCATGGGTAATCCATGCGAACGCCCCGGGGATCGAGGTTAGCCAGACACGCTGCGTCCCAAGTATAGGTATGTTCATATGCACCTCACCCGTTAGAAGTGAATTGAATCTAGGTCTCATTGACGCTTCCGACCAAGAGGTGCTCCGAACTTTAGATGCAGATGCTTGGTTTGACAGATGAGCATAGCCGCGAGAAATCAACCAGGCGTAAACCCGCTTTTTTTGCCGTGGCATTGATTGGATGTTGGTCGTGCATGCAGAGTTTCTGCTGTATATTTTTTCCCGTTCAGCATCCGCAAGGTTTTCTTTCATGTCGGAGCGACCAGTTTCTCTAGATCGATCAGCTTTCCGCCGCTGTTTAATGCCGCCTCGATAACCGCCACGTCTCGGAGTGCACCCCTTGGATTGCCCAATCCATCTTCCTTTCCCTCCAAAGCCACCGCAAAGAAGCCCGCCAACTCCAACTCAACCCCTCTGACCGGTTCGTCGATTATTTCTTCCCTCTCGCGGTAGGCTTTTCCATCCGCATCTCGGGTTATAGACTTGATGATGATGCGGAAGACAGGTTTTTCGACTCCTGTCACTGGGTCCTTTACTTTTGTTTGTTTAATGACGATATACCCGTCGGTGCCTGTGATAACTATGTCGTTGCCGACGGACGGGTGCGATCTTGTAGGCGCGGCGTGGCTCAATTCAAAGATACCGTGCGAGCCATCTGCAGATTTGATGACAGCATTGATCGTGTCTTGTGGTGCAAGCCATTCCAAGTTCAACGAGGTGAACCCTGAGAGATATGCCATAGGACTAGGAAGAAGGACTCGCAATGCAGCCGCTAAATGCTGAGGAGCCATGAACCAGGTATTCGTCACCAAGAATGCTTGCGAGGAGGACGAGGACGTACTACACCGCAATCGAGCTACACCCAAGTAAAGGAGCGGTGTCAAGCCAATTCGAGATCCCCTCGACACAGTTTCGACTTACCAAGAACCCTCCTTGATACTGTGAATATCCCCAGTTACAAATTACCGTTTGAAAGGGAACTCAGTCGACTTACGTCTGGAACTGTGCGCCAAGGTGTGATGTACCACTTTGAATCCTGGTCCATGCGACCGACACCTCGCAAGCTAAAGAAGATCACCCTTCCGATTTTTCCCGCACGGATTGCCTGCGCTGCGGTGGTATAGCCTGGCTCGGCTTCCCAGTTCTCTGCGACCTTCCAGACCAATCCCTTGGGCTTGTATTCTGCCTCGTAAGTTGCGATCAATTTTAACCCCGAAGCAACGTCTGGTGCTACTGGCTTTTCGCTGATAACGTGCTTTCCGGCCGACAAGGCCTTGATGACGATATTGGGCTGCAAGTTGATGGGCAATACCACGATAACGGTCGAAATGTCGGATCTAGCAAGCAAGGCGTCAAGGTTCGTCGATGGATCATCATCGTGATAGATCTGGGGCGTGGAGTGAAGGAGATCCACCGCTTGATCTGCCAACTCGCTCGCGCTCTTCTTCGATTGTGAATAGACAGCCTTTAAGTTTGGAGCGAGAGGACCGAGGGCTTTGAGAGCGGGCAGATGCGCTGTGAAGTCGACCACGAAGTGATGAGGTTTTTTTCGGACAGAGCGAGATCAAAGTATGACCTTACCCACCTTCCCTGGCGAACATGCCACCTCCAAGGATGGCAACCCCAGTGTTGGCTGTTGCAGACATTGTTGTGGTTGAAGAGGCGTTCGTGTGTTGTGCGGTACAGCGGGAGAGATTGACCTGCCTCGACCGTGGACGTTTCGTATTATACGCCTGATCTTTGTGGGCGTGCACCCGAATCACGGGGAAATATCGGATGGGTGGTCCTGGAAAATTGTGGCTATACGGACGTTCGTCGCTTCGTTCCCAACCAGGTCGTAGCAAGAGACTTGGTCTGATGCGGTTCGTCGTCGACTTTCCGTGGGTCGCGAGTTCGTTCTGGGCAGCTGACTTCCTGGGGTTTGTAGCAGTCTACAAACGCACGCTCAACTCCTTACAGGTCCAGGGCTAACGTCAGGTCGTGGCAAGTTCGTCTGCGACAACTTCCCTAAGCAGCCTGGGAAGACGTTGGACGGCCGCGGCGGGGATATTTCCATGGATTTCTTACATGTACCGCTCGACGGTCGCAACGATTCTGCGAACCCCAGGGGCATCCAGTCTCAACCTGATTGAATTCTGTTGTCGCATGTCCGCGGATTACCTTTGCAAAGGCTCTTGTCGCTGCTCGCCATGCTCACTGGGACGCTCTATGGTAAATGCGGACCTGACCACTCGCTGTACCGGACCAGAGTCTGTTCATAACTCCAGGAAGCCTTTGGGTGACAAGTCAAGCTCCGGTGCGCATGGTGATCGGATGTTGTGTTTATTCGTCGTTCACGTGTTTCTTCTGGCCAGGTACGAATGCACCTCCGTCGCCGGGTGTGGCCAAGGCACATTCGCGCCAAGAAAAGTTATGCGACCGAGAGATATCTCCTCCTGGCGGCTATGGCAGACATGAGCACATGACAATCAGACTCTTCAGCGTCGGATAGTGTCACACGACTACGTATACTAACTGTGAAATGTACGTCAACGCTCTTTTCTCTACTCGTGTTCCCATTCAAGGCATAGGGCTGCTCGACAAGCCCAGGACGTAGCCATTGGTGCGTTGGATTTTTTAGCCTGCTGTGATGCTGAGCTCACAGGAAAATATGCAACTGATTCGCTGCATGTCACCATATATACTCTTGTATGAGGACCTTGTGGACTTGGACGTGACGATACGTTTCAACGGCTTCTGGGATACACCTTCATCCGACCTAACGACACCGGAATACAAATTACGGCTCCATGTGATTATGTGGATCTTACCCGTCCCATCTCACTGTGGTTGTCTACGTGACAGCGAGATTTAATACATGAAAATCGGAACTAAACACTTGGGGTTCTTCCGCTTCTAGATCCCCACCATGGTTTCCGTGATAGGAGTGTCACTGTACCTTGTGTTGCAAACTACTAAAATGACTGTGGGAAGAACCCCTGAACTGTCTCTTTGGAGTGTACTAATGAGTCACTTTTCTTATTGAACGCAGGGCTCACCTCTTGCCGTTTAAGTGACGTTACATGGTGAGGGCCATTGACTGGGCTTCCTGACTGATTGCAGCGTCGCTGAGAACGACTTCACTTCAAGAATGGGTACTTAACCGTATCACATACTTCAAGGGTACCACTGCGCTCAAAGCAATCGTTCTTGAAGATGACTTTGAGGACAGCACATACTTCTGGTAGAGTAACTGTTCGCGGCTCTCGGTCTGATTAATCTTCCTAGGCCCTTCTCGACAACGTTGAACGGCATGAATGGTTGTTAGGCTGTTTGAAACAGCCCCGCTGTACACATACCTCGCCAGATTCGGGGTGAGTTGCGTCGTGAAACCCAGAAATGTAAAAACGTACGTGCAACGCATGTCCCGGTACACATGTTAATTGCCTGCATGTTTGAAGAGCACGCCGATTTAGAACGGAAACCATGTAGTAGGACGTCTCCAGCCTCCAACAGAGCGTCATCGGCAACCAAGGCCCGGCCGTGACAGTTGACTGGTGGGTCTGCGGACCTAGATAAGCCGCCTGATGTCATAATGAAGCTGCCCAAAGTAGCCGACAGTACTCTCTTTTGCGTTATACACTCCCTATACCCGCGTGGGGCACCCTGCTGCAGTGTGGGCCTGATTTCTTATCATCCGCTGATTACCCGCGCTCATTTCACTGACCTATCGAAGCTGTAAATTTGACGTACGACTCTGGCTTGTACACTTACGCAGCTTCATGTTCGGGTCGACCGACGTTTTAGCTGTGCGCATGACAGAGACAAAACCCGAGCGCGCGTGGATGGGTGGTCGGGGGTCTGGCTCCCTGAACACACGCTGTCAACGTCGGCACCAGTCTGAAGTGGAAGCAATCAGCATCACTGCGAGAAAAGAACATATCCATATCTGAAACTTCACTCATTTTTATACGCTCGACGTTTGTCGAATATTTTCGTCCACCCCAACCAGCCCAAGTTCGTTACGCCAATGGCCAATTACCCGGCGCATCCCTACACGACGGTGTCGTCGCAGAACGCAGGCCGCCCAGAGCTCGAACACGACCTATTGAACGATGACGACGTGGCAGGAAGGAAGAAGAAGACGAAAAAGAGACGAAAGGTCAACCATGCGTGTCTCTATTGTCGTCGCAGTCATATGACTTGCGACGAGGGCCGACCCTGCCAGCGCTGGTGTGTCCAATTCTCGAGTTAGCAGGCCCTGTCCATCCCATCGTATGACCGATTTGTCTCCACCAGCATCAAGCGTGAAATTGGCCATTTGTGTCACGACGAGCAGCGTCCACCGAAACACAAACAGGATACGCCGGCGTCATTGAATAGCGCAGAAACACCGGGGATAATACCCCGTACGTGATGCTGTCGCTCTGTCGTGGTTCGATGATGATAACACACGTCCACAGAACAAGTGTATGGTAATGCTACGCTACAACAGCCCTCGAATTCGCCTTGGTCCATGAACGTATCGCAGAACACATTCCTTTACCAGCCAGAAACCTTGGGCAACGAGTTCTCTGTCCTCACGTACGTACCTGCATTGGGACCCCTTTCGGGGAGTCGGCTTTCTCTTGTTGATTCATTTGACGCTAGTGACTTTTTGGAGACACTCGATGACGGATCCTTCTTTACCTCGCCTTCGACTGTGACACCATCCCTCATGTCCGCGCCATCATACCCTGACCCAACGGCGGACAAGGTCGGAAGTACATTCATCGTTCAACCAACACTACCCACCGAACACCCGGGGGGTCTCACAGCCGAACCGCATGTAGTCCCCCCTGAGGAACCCGCACCCCCGCTTCTCCCGTCAGCCACCAAGACGGAGCAATTCTTCCTGACCGCAGCGGATCAAGAGTCCGGCTCGAGAAACGAACGTTTAAACCGTGTCATTGGAAGCAAGTACGAGGCGGGTTTGTTGAAGCCATACGACTACGTCAAGGGTTACGCTCGTCTTTCGAGATGGATGGACCGCAAGTACGCTCTTGTTCCTTTTCGCGGGCGACGAGGGTCATCTCACAACGAACCGATCTCTTAGCGTTTCGCGACAGTCGAAGCAGCAAATTCTGCAACCTCTATCTGTTCTTCGACCCAAATTCAGAGTAAGTAGAACGGGCCGAGACGCGCATCGTCCTCTCACGTCCCCCCTATACACAGGCTGTCGCACAGACCCTCCGGGATATCGTGAGTAATGCCAGCCCAGTCGTTACCCCGGTCCTTGTCCGACACGTCCTCTACAGGATCTGGTCTTTATCGAAGAAGCCTTTGAGCGCCTGTTGCTTGATTACGATCGTGTGTTCTCAGCCATGGGTGTGCCCGCGTGCCTTTGGCGTCGAACAGGCGAGATATACAAGGGAAACCGCGAATTCACCGAGTTGGTCGGCGTCGACGGGTATATGATGCGTGACGTGAGCCTCACCGTTTTCGTTGCTCATGATGCTCCCTCTCAAATGATCCGTTATTATAGGGCCGCCTTTGTATATATGAGCTGATGGCAGAAGAGTCCGCCGTCAATTACTGGGAGGTATGTCACTATCGACAACACGTGGGGGGCCATGCAATCTCACCCCACAACAGAAATACGGCCACGTCGCGTTTGATTCTACCCAAAAAGCTGTGCTCACTTCTTGCGTGTTGCGATATAAACCCCTGATCAATATCTCGTCGGACCGGAAGAAGCTAGGCAGCGAGGACGTTCCAAGCGAAGAAGGTTTCGTCAACTGTTGCTTTTCGTTCACGATCAGGCGGGACAAGTGGGGCATTCCAAGTATGATCGTTGGTAATTTCATCAAGTGCTGATTCCAACCCGGACTGTAAATATGGTTGGAACGCGTGTGTTATGTTGTTAGTATTTAGTAGATGCTCGCTGGATTGTTGTTGTATTAACATGTTCTACTACGAGACACATCATCGATCGTGTCTGGGGCACTTTTCATTCAGCCATCTCTTCCGGTGGAGGACCCTGCTGCTCCTTTTCTTTGCGTGTGGCTTGCACGATATCGTCAACGCGGAGTAACATGCGGGCTGCCTGAAGACCAAGGTATTAGCCTACTGATCAGCGGCTGAGGAGAGCTACAAACCTCGATCGCCGTCTTGAGTATTTGGATCTGAGAGCGGTTGTCAGAAACGGCATCAAGAGCTCGATCGCGCAACGACACACCTTGACGCTCGCGCTCTCATACAAACCATACGACTTCATGTCCACGATCTTGCCCTTCTCGCCATCCACGCCCCACGAGTGTTCTCCGTTGGCATGTTTGGCTCTCAATTCTGTCAGTACTCGGATCGCATTTCCTCCGCTGTTTTGCACGAGCGTTCGGGGAATGACCTCCATCGCGTCTGCGACAGCTCTGAACGGCCAACCTTCGACACCTGTCACACTTCTTGCTTTTGCATGGAGTCCGACGCTGATGGCCATTTCCGTCGCACCACCGCCGGGCGCAAGGATAGGATTGAAGCAAACATTACGCGCAACGGAGAGGGCATCAGCAAGATTACGATCTACTTCGTTGAGGATATCTTTCGAGGGTCCGCGGAGGAGAATCGTGCATGCTTTGGGGTTTGTGCAAGCAGTCAGGAAGGTAAAATATCTGGCAAGGGGATGATAAGTCTTGGGCACATGATTGATAGACAGGGGGAACGCACTCGTCTCCTATTTTTTCGATGTTGAACAGTCCGCATCCGGTGCCTACGTCGGATTCCCGAAGATCTTCGACCCGGTTGACGATGGTGGAGCCAACAGCGAGTGCGACACGGTTGTTATCGGACTTGCGGACACGCCGAATAGCAGAAACGTTGGCCCGCTCAAAGACATGCTGGGCCGTATCTATGGTAAACCGTAGTCAGGCGAAGCTTGTAGTATCACAGAGTGGACCAACCTGATATACCCTTTTCGGTGATGATGAGATCAGGCTTAAACTCGAGTATGCGCCTGCACTGTGCGATGACTTGTTCTTCCTCGATTTCTTGTGCGCGGGCCCAGTCGCTCTCCTTGGAAAACTCCATGTTCGTTTGACTTTCGCCTTTTTTGTATTCTAGCGGACAGTCCAGCAATATAATGCGCGGATGTAGTATCCTCCGGCGCATGTTGGGGTGAGTTATATCCTTGTTCAGAAGAACGCCGTCCAACACGCGTGATTCCTCGATCGCACCACCCGGGATCTTCTCTACTCGTGCATATCGTTTTATATCTATGGTTTTGTGCCCATTTTCATCCGCTGAAACGGTCCGGACGGCATGAAGAGCAAGACGGCACATGAGGTCAGACCAGCGGGCGACGAACTTGGTTCCAATCGACGTTTTAATGAGGGAAAGCATTTCTTCGTCAGAAGACGTGTCGATGGGGATAGAAATCTTGTTTATTATCTCCAGGGATTCCTTAAGAGCCTTGTTATACGCTGAGATGATCACGACGGGGTGAATGTCGCGCTGAAGCTGAGCAAGAGACTGCGCGAGAATTTCGCCAGCTATAAAGGGATACTAAGCGATCTTCTGAAAATGTACCAGGCTGAGGGGTACCTAAGATGATCACGCTCGTCGTTCCATCGCCGCACTCTTCATCTTGAGTCCGACTGAGTTCGATCATATTCTTGGCGGCAGGGTGAGCAACGTCGATCTCGCGAAGGATCGCGTTACCGTCGTTGGTCAATCTTGAGAACATGATAAGAACGAGAAAATGATTTAAGGAGACGAAAGACGTACAGAATACCGCCCATTGGGTCTAGGATCATCTTTAGCATGGCCTTTGGGCCCAAGCAAGTACGGATCACATCAGCGATGGTCTAGTTGTGGGAGACACGTGGAGTAAGAAGATAAAATCAATCGTGATGGTTCTTTGTCAAACCTTGGCTGCTGTGATATTCGAAATCTGTGCCTTTCTCCCCGACTGCCTTTCAGGCGCAGTGTCTGGGAAGTGAATCGATCAGCGTGAAAGCGAAGAGACAGAGCAACCGTCTCGCACTCATAACAAATACTGGTGTTTGTCCTGCTTGCATCTTGCCGAGTCAGCTCCGTCGTCAGCGTTAGATGCAAAGAGATAAAGTTGAAGACTCGTCATGCCGAGTCGCGTTCATCCTATGTGACAGTTATCACGTGAATGTGACACGTACCACACATGATCAAGGCCTCATGGTACAGTACCCTTTAGCCACGACCTAGGATGGTGAAAAAGTCCAGAGGGTAAGTTCACCCATTGTAGCTGCTCCCACTTCCCCTGGTATGAAGCACAATCTCCCAGCAACACATACGGTGCTAATCCTACACTTCCGTCTGCGGGATGCGCCTCAATCGAGTCCACAACATCCATGGTCATATATCAGTGAGTCGTTTGTTTTTGCGCTCACTCGCTTGTTCAGTGGTTCCTGCTCTATTTAGACGTCCTTCTGAGGTAGCGCCGCTGCTCCCGAGTAATGTAAAGCGTAGAAGGACGTCCGCGGGTTGTTTTCCCCAGGTCGAACGCTGGATCCTGGGATTGCTCGCTCTCTTGTTCTTTGCATTCGTGGTTTATCACATACGTGTCCATGTCATGCTTTGTCCAAAGGATCCGTCTACAAGGGACGCCGTTCGTCGGGGCTGGGAAGCGGAAGAGGCTCAGCACACCGCAATACAGCGCGATTGGCAGCGCAAGGCGCAAGAACAACACGAGACAGAGAGGCGTTGGCTGCGTGACGCCAAAGAGCACGATAGAGAGGTGGCACGACGCATACACGATGAACGCGTGCGTCAGGAAAAGCTCCGACAGGAGTGGATGCGCGAGGTGGAACGTCATGCGCGCGAGTTCGAGGAGATGCGGCGCCGTGAGAGAGAGGAGTGGGAACGTGAGCGTGAAAGGCGGAGACGGGAGGTCGAGGAGCGTGAACGGCGCGAAGAAGAGGAGCGTCAGAAGCTCCATATGTTTTGGGGTCGTGTTGAAGCACATACATGCACCACGTATGCGACGAGGGAGTATACCGCGCAGCTCATGAACCTGCCAGCAACCTGGGCGCGTCGGTCAGATGCGTGCAAGGCCACTCCGCTTGAGATTCATGGGATCTCGTATCTACCGACGAGCTGCGAAGACAGGGTGGGTGGTTCTTCCGTTTGGGCGTTCAGGAGACTGAGGTCGTATTAGGGTCCGGGCGTTGTGATAGGTCGTTGGGAGATCAACCAGCGAGAGCCAGACTGTACAACGTTCTGGGATTCGTACAATGACAAGGTAGATCATCTCTTTCACAAGGTATTGCACGCAGTGCTAAAATTTGTCAGGGTTGTACTTCACCAGGGTCCAGGAAGAAGGCAAGACTCGATTTCCTAGAGTTGGCATGTCAAGACTGACCGCTTCACCAGTATATCACACATAAACTGATGAATCTTCCAGACAAAAGCGACTGGCGAGAATTCTGTGCCACGACGCCAGCTCATTTCGACCACTTGCAATTCCCGGGTGCACAGGAATGCTTTACAACAGTACGTGTATTCTGGAAATCTGTGAAATCTTGACTGAGCTGTCTCACGTACACTTGTAGCTTTGGGGCGTGTATGGTCAATGGGAAATGGATGACAGCAGCTGCTGATTATGCGTTGACCCTTCTATTGGCTACAATGCGTATCACCGCGTCTGCTCGAAAACTTTGCCTCTTGTATGCTTTCAGATTGCTCTTGTCTGTACAAACATGTTTCACATTCTGTATAACAGTGACGATGTCTTGTAATTGCATGTCGAACTTGATCAGCAGCAACAAGCAATGAAAAAGCAGCAAGCAGTACGAAAAGTTGAGCGCATAATTCCTAATCCATCACAACGTTAGTACGAAAACCCCTCCCGCTTGATGTTCCGAGAGTCCACTCCCATCTCTTTCAGCGCGGCGAGCACCATCTGTTCAAAACCCTCTGGTCCACACACGTAGGTTCGCCTTTCTTGCAGGTTCTCGACGTCCAGTGCGTGCAACACATCCTTGTTCAGTCGACCGGCATGGTGTGTTACCTCGACAGCAAGTGTCGTCCGAGCCGACGCTGCATTCGCCAATGAAAACGACGAATCGGGCGATCGAGAAAAGACATGGACCGAAAGAGTGCCTTGATGACCTTCAAGACGATTGCCCGTGCGTTTTAAAGCGCGAGCGACGAGCGGAAGAAGCACACCAGGCTCGCGCGTGGACAGCACGAGGGCGATATCATCCGCGTCTCCATCCCCACCTTCGTTTCTGTTCTTCCTTTCCTGTAAGCCGGCCAACATGGCGAGGAACGGCGTTACTCCGATCCCACCAGCGATCCACAACCACTTTCGAGTCCCAGTGCGCGTGGGGGATAGCTGCGTAGACGACCATGCATCTGCGGGTAACGTAAAGTCGCCCGCGATACAAACAAGGGGTACGCTGAGCCGCAAGGGTCGCGCATCCTCGAGCAGCTCTGGACGAGACTCGCACAGCTGGTGCGCGATTGCAAAGAGCGCGCTGGTCACTACCCCTCCAGGCTTGTGTCGCATCGTGAGGGACAGCGACACGGGACCACCGGCACTGGCGGTGGTACTCGTGTCCGTGCTTTCAAAAGACGAGCCAGCCCACCGAGTTGATCCGGATACTGTCCACGTGCGTATCCGGTCGTCGTTGACGCTCACTGGGTTTTCGGGGGCCATGTGCTGATATGGTAATGCGCCAACGAACGATTTGAAATCCAGTATCGCTGCTTGGCCGGGGATGACGTCGAGATGCGTCAGTGACTCAAACGTGAACGTTGCCAGGTCGCGCGAATGCATCTCGATGCGCTCGAGGGTGACCTCGGGTGTCGCTTGGATATCGTTGATAAAGGATGTCGAGGTGAACTCTTCCGCAAGAAGTCGGACGGGCGGGGAATAAGGGCTACGCAGGACGTGCGTTCCCAGTTTCTGGCGGACGGGAAAAGCGTCTTGGACCAAGATATAACCCGTCACACAGACGGTCGTCAATGCGTTGACACGAGGCATGAGTCGCTGCGCAGCGGGTCCTACCAGGTTATGTGCATCGCCTGTAAGATAGAGAACGGTGCCTGCGACGAACGAAACGAACGTGACCCCGGCCAGAGGGGTGACCTCGATGTTCCCGAGCGATGTCAGTAGCCGGTTACCTGGGAGGAAAGATGAGTTTATCCTTTTCTAAGTGATCTGGACGGCCGACGCACCAGAATAGTCTGGGATCACGAGCGTCCGACCATTACTCGGTCGAACACGAGCAAACCCGCGTCTACCTCCCCGCTGATTCATGCCTACATGCGATGGAAACTGTTCACTGTCTTCTCCAGCGTCGTAGTATGTTCCCAGGAAAAGCGTATCCGAGTCATGGATGAACGATATGACGTCTTCGGGCAGTCGCTCGTCAGGCAATAGGTCGGGACATCGATACACGACGCGTGGACATGTGTCCGGGAACGACACGAGATCTCGCATGTTGATATACTTTGGACAATTTCTATTTCACACAAGGCGGAACGTCACGAATTTGAGCGCAATGCGTCCGGAGCTCTGGAGCACACACATACCCGATCGCTTCATTCACGACAGACCGCACGCGGAGTACCGGTCCGTCGTATTCGACATTATCGACGTACCCCGCAAACTTGTTTCGTCTCCGCGTCGAAAACTCGACGCCGATCCCTGCGATCAGCACGGGTGTGTTCCTTCTCGACGATGACGACAACGCGGTGATGACGTTTTGGGGGAACGGATCCCCCTCCCACACGTGTGCATTCAACGTGAGCTCGCCTAGATGTCCGCTGGCCGCAAACCCAGGCTGACCGTCAGGACCGGCAAGGATGGACGACCAAGGCCGACCTCTGTCATCGATCGTGGTGACGGGGATGAACGGCAGGCGGGTCGTGTAGAATACTTGGTGCTGCTCGCGCATTTCGGGCTCGATCTGGGTCCATGCCTGGGACACGACCCCGGCGTAGCCCATCTTGCCCTGAATGGTGCGTTCGCCCCTGTGCCATCCGTTGACGGGGCCCATGTCTCACAAGCGGCAGGTAAGTGTCAAGGTGAGAAGGAGGCTCGTTTTGTGAACAGGACCGGCATTGAATAAATAGCCTTGACTGTTTCAGGACCAATAATAGATCAGGGTTAGTAACAGCGTCATGTGCCACGTCAGCAGATCGCAGTCCATCTACTACGCCATGCGGTACTTTATTTCGCGATAACCGGGGAAACTTACATTACCGCAGTACCTCAACGCTTGGTGCTTCCTCCGGTCTCTATATCCTTCGATACTTATTGCAGTACAGACTTATTACTGTACATTCCTAATATTGCGCTATGTAGATTACCATATTCCACAGGAATTTCTTCAACGCAACGCCTCTGCCACCAATTCCAATATCTCCTTCGTAGTCTTGCCCACATTCCGATCATCCTTTGCTACCGACTGCCACGTTGGCCCATGATGCGGTTCGGCAGCAACACACTGCTTGATAACCTCCGCCACGTGTTCCTAAAGGGAAAAAAAAAGTTGACACTTGATAAGCCATCATATCATACAAACCACAGAATTAAATACTCACTGCCGTTCCGTGCTGCCGCTCGAATTTAAGCCACCAAGCCCAGTGATCACCCAGATCCCTGTCTTGCTCCGTTGCGACCGACCGCGAGAACCACTGCCTCGCCTTTTCCACCTTGCGTTCCGCCCAAAACAATCTCGCAACCGTACATGTCACCATCGCATTATCCTTGGATTTTTTTAGG
Source organism: Boletus rubropictus (assembly GCA_038092695.1). Classification (NCBI taxonomy): domain Eukaryota; kingdom Fungi; phylum Basidiomycota; class Agaricomycetes; order Boletales; family Boletaceae; genus Boletus; species Boletus rubropictus. Next base: position 13,984 of record JBBPQW010000353.1, read on the forward strand.
GCATCCACCGACCGTGACTTGCGCGTCGGACGCGGTTCAGCCCAGATAGCCATCGACCAGAGAATGCCCGAAGTCGGACAATCCTGAAGACTGCGCGACAGCATCGCCTTGGCCTGCGCAGCACCCCCTGATCGCTCTTCGACACCAACGGATTCAGCCCATAGGATCTCGTTGGCAGGATTGACTAGGCGTCCCTTTTCGAGGATGGCTCGTGCTTTGATACTCTTGCCGTCCAGTTCTTCCAGCTTACTCGCTAGAATCCAAAGTGTGACTTCCTTGGGACATGCTTTCGTCCCCGTTGCATATGATGCGCGCGCAGCGGAATAGTTATTTTGTACTTGGTGGATCTGTCCTTGGATCACGTATAATTTTGCAAATTTAGGAAACTTGGATAGCGCAGTCGATAACGTCTCGAGGGCAGCGTCGTAACGGCCTTGTTGTCGTTCGAACACGGCAGATTTCATCCATATCTACTCATTGTTAAGCTGATATCAGAAGGGAGAACATACGCATTACTTACCCGCTCGGTATCGGCTACCGTGCGTGCACGAATGAGCAACTCCCTTGCGACACCCAATTCACCGTTTTCCGCCTCTAGCTTGACAGCAGCAAGCCAAATTTGCTCGCTCTCTGGGTTCGCAATAAAGGCCTTTTCAAGAACTTCGCGGGCAGCGGGCACGTCTCCAGCCAACCACTTCTCCTTTGCAGACATCAACCATAGAACCTCGGCTTGGGGACAGTAGTGCACAGCTTGCGTTAGTACAGCGTCGAGTGATTCACTGGAGAGCCACCATTAATACGAGACGTTGAAAAGGGTGCTTTCCAATACATACCGAGTCCCATGGACCTTCTCAAGATCTGCTGCTTTGCGCCACAAGTTACGTTTATCGGGGAATACCTTGAGCGCATATGCCAAGATCGCTCTGGCTGTGCCAAGCGTCTTTCTGGCCTCCGCACTCTCTGCATCCGCGATCCACGTGTCCAACCGGTCTTCTTCTTCAACCTCCATAGCCACCGTCGCTTTAACGATTGCCTCACACGTCCTCGGTGAACCCTCAGTTTCGCACCGTTCTGCCTCTTTCAGCCATTGCTCCCGCGTCAAAAGTACTTGATGGCGCCGCAGCTCGCGCACACCCGCCTCGATCGTCTTGTCGACAACGTCAAGCTCTCTGTTTTGTGTTTCAGTGGAATTGTCAGGATTCGCCGTCGCTTCTTGTTCCAAGAGACGGCCAGCGGCTATCCAGATTTCGTGTGACGTTGGAACCGACTTTCGAGCTTTATTTAGGACCGCTTTCGCACGTTCTGGAGTTTCGAGACGAGCGAGTGCCAACCAAAGCTCGACAGAGAGGGGGATAACTTCAACAGCACGGGAGAGGAGGACACGGGCATCATATGCAGACGTCTCTAGGTTGACGGTCTCTTTCCATAGTCGTACGGAATTAGGGATGTTCTCGAGAGCTAGATAAAAGGTCAGGGGTACGCGGCGAGAAGGACGATCGTAGGAAATACCTTTTCTGAGTACTCTCTTCTTTGCTTTCACATCTTGTTCCAAGTCGGCAGCAGCAAGCCAAATTTTGACACTTTGTGAGACATGTTGGACTGCGTTTGCGAGGATGATCTTGGCGTCGTCCCGGTTCTGCAACAAAACTCAGCACCCGAAAGTAATTCTCGAGGTCCGTACGTACATGCAATCGCGCAGCTTCGAGCCATACGTCCTCGCTTTTCGGACATTGTTCACATCCAGCTTTGATCAACTTACGTGCGGCAACCATTCTACCAGCATGCTCCTCCAAGCATGCCGCAGCAATCCAACCTGGTGCATGTTTGGGATTTGATTTCACGAGCGAATCAAAGAGCATCCGCGCCCGTTTGATGTCACCTATTTCAGCTTCGGACTTTATCGCGACACTGTCCAAGGATGTCAGGTAACCCTTGGGGTCTACCGAGGTAGCCAACCCAGAGTTAGCCGACGTGCCAGAGATCTGCGTCACACCGGACGTTAGCGAGAAATAAATTCTTCAATGATATACTCACCTGGTCGAGTTTGAGCGAAAGAATCTTATCTCGTGCCTGACCAATCTCCACAAAGTTGGTCATCGTCCCAGAGTCCATGGGCGTTTCAAAACCACCCGACTAGATAAAATTGATGAAGTACACGTCGCTCAAAAAAAAAACGACTGTAACAATACCTGTTGATGTCTCGCATCCAGAGAGCTTTCATATTCCGTCTTTGCTCTGTCACCCACGATGACACTGTCGGGGACGACAAAGGCTCTCTCATCCTTTCTTCGCTTTTTCCGTGTGAGATTACCTACTTCCGGTATATTCTCCCATTCCTGATCAGTAATGACGGAAAGTCCACGTTTCAAATCTGTAAATTGTTGCTGGATTTTCGGACGTTCAGCGCGATGCTGAGCTAACTCTGCATTTTCGCGTGCCTCCCTAATCGTAATCATAGAAAGCAAGGACATTGCCAGTCAGCAAGGCGTGTGTAAGTAAAACTGTAAAATGATACATACCTGCGTACCCTCCTTCGTGAGTCCATATTCTTGTCGACGCTATCATATATATTGTCCGCTTCTTCATCGTCTTGTTCGTACGTCGTGCCCGCAAAAAGGCCGTATTCGTTATCTGGGTCTTGGAATTGTTCAATGTCGACGTCAGGCTCTTCGCCACGCCTGGCTTGCGCTTCCCTGCAATATGGAGCCGCCCATTAGACACACGATCGACAGGTCTGTAAAGTCGAGATAAACGTACGCTATTGCCTCTGCAGAGGGACCCTCTCTAGCAGGACCGATATCTGAACGCGTGGTGAAACCAGAAGCGCTTTGGGGGTCTCGTCATACAAACGATTGATTGGAAGAGCTGCTGTTCCACTCACCCACGACCGAGACCGGCGACATACGACGCAGGCGCCGGCATCGACAGGAATGCCAGCTTGTTGGTTTTTTCGTTCGCTGCCATAGCTGATGACGGCTAGTGATGAACCTTGGCGGTTGGTTGGGTGAGCGAGCTCACCGTCTGCGCCGACGAGCAGCATCATGCTGACGTAATATGTATGGCTTAGCTAAGCAATCTCTACTCTTACCGATTGTAGCCTGTCGCTCATCAAATACTGCTTGATTATCAGCAGACATGTCAAATTAGTATCTCTCTCTCTGCGTCTCACTCGATGACTTCAACAAATTTTCAGCATACCTCGACCCCCACCAGTACTTTTGTGAACCAGGGTGCCCTTCCAAAGTTACCCATTCCTCTTCTCGATGATACGTGCAAGCGATATCTGACCGCCCTCCGTGGCTTGCAAGATGACGAAGAGCATGCTGCTACCACCCGCGCCGTTGAGAGCTTCCTCAAAGGAGAAGGCCCAGTGCTTCAGGAGCGTCTCAAGCAGTGGGCTGTAGGGCGAGCAAGGTATGTCTTTACACAATTACGTCTACATGGCATCAACATCTTCGGTTGCGCAGCTATATCGAGGACTTTTGGTGAGTGATGTAGATTTTTCTGATCCCCGTCGCGCTGTCTCATCGTTTTGCCACGAATTCTCGTTGCGTCCGACGCAGGTACGAAAGTTACTTGTCACACAGCGACCCCGTGGTCCTTGCTCTGAATCCATTTTTCGTCCTCGAGTACGTCTTTCCCCTCTGGAGATCATCTGTTTATCTTAAAGCCACCCTCCAAGGAACGACCCCACCCCAGATCGAGGATCTCAACTGCCTCGTGCCACTGCCCTCATCATCTCTTCCCTCGGCTTCATACACGATCTTCGTATTGGGTTGCTCAACCCTGATTTCGTCCGTGGACGTCCGCTCGACATGGATCAGTACACAAGGCTGTTCGGGACCGCGCGGATCCCAACACAGGTGCGGATTCCTTCGACCAATTACCGACGGATGCTAAGTGTGCGTGAATAGAGGGGATGCAAGATGGTCGTAAACGAGAATGCTCAACATATAGTCGTTCTCAGACGAGGACAGTTTTGTACGTACAACTGCTTGTTTTTGTTGTCGGCAGTAGTTTGAACAATCTGGCCCACTTAGACTGGTTCGACGTGCTCGATGAAGAGAATCGGCCTCTATTGACCGAGCGCGAGGTTCTCCGGAACCTCCAGGCCATCGTACAGGATGCAGACAAGACCCCTATCACCGAGGTTTGTTATCATCAACTCATGTTCCGCTCTTTCGAATGATGGCCAGGTCGCTCGTACTTCTATCGGAGTGCTCACTACTGAGAACCGAAAGACGTGGTCTCGGTTGCGCCAAGCGCTTGCAGAAGACAGAACGAACGCTGCTTGCTTGAGACTCGTTGACGATGCGTTGTTCGTTGTCTGTCTCGATGATGCCGCACCTGCTCGTGAAGGTCCCGAAAACCAGTGCAACAACTTAGGAAACACGAATGGAGAGGACCTGGCTGCGCTCTGCTCCAATTTCTTGTGTGGAACGTATGATCTCCGAGAGGGAGTTCAAGTAGGAACATGTACCAACAGGTGGTACGACAAGGTTCGAGCTCATGTACTGCTTTGGTGTGATAGACTGACTCAAGATTGTGTGATAACAGCTCCAGATCATCGTTTGCGCAGATGGTGCAGCTGGTATCAACTTTGAGCATACTGGCGTCGACGGTCACACAGTTTTGAGGTACATGCTTCATTTGGGACGTTTTTTTCGTGCTCACGATGTTCCTAAATCTTATCAGATTCGCCGCCGATGTATTCACAGAAGGCCTTATGCTCCTAGCGCGTTCCATCAACCCTTCGGCGCCTACACTCTTCCATGCCCCGCTCTCTCCACATGCAAAGTCTTACAAGCCTCCCAAGGTCAATCCAGAAAGGCACGCCCACTTCACTCCTGCCCTGGAAAAGTATGATACAAGCCCCGCGAAACTCATTTGGACACTTACACCTCAAGTCCATGTTGGAATCCGGTTTGCGGAGACAAGGCTCAGCGACTTGATCTGTCAGAATGATTGCCAAGCTCTGGAATTCAGGGGGTATGGCAAGAACTTTATCACTAGCCATGGATTTAGCCCGGATGCATTCGTTCAGATGGCATTCCAGGCGGCGTACTTTGGTCTTTATGGTAAGTCGGATCTACTTGGAGGCTGACAGCACTGACCATCGAGCGTATCGATCTTAGGAAGGACCGAATGTACATACGAGCCTGCGATGACGAAGGCGTTTCTGCATGGTCGGACTGAAGCAATTCGGACCGTGCAGCCGGAGAGTGTAGAGTTCACCAAGGTCAGTACTTTCACCTTCTCCGTTCATCATCTCATTTGCTTGTACGTTTTTGCAGACGTTTTTTTCAGACGCTTCGAACAAGCAGAAGATTGTTGCCCTAAGCAAAGCATGCAATCGTCACGTAGCTCTGACGAAAGAGTGCAGCCAGGGCCTCGGGCAAGACAGGTGCGTCTGGGAGGGACGACGTTGAACCGGCTATGCTTACGCACAAATTAGACATCTCTACGCATTGTATTGCCTTTACCAACGCCAGCTAAGCGGAAACCTCAATCCCCTTCCGGACGATCCTGTTCCTGGCACCGTAATGACTACTCAGGCAACGATGTTACCATCGATCTTCGCGGACCCCGGTTGGAACTTGCTTAGTACTTCCATTCTGTCGACGTCGAACTGCGGGAACCCTGCACTCCGGCTTTTCGGATTTGGTCCTGTTGCTGCGGATGGGTATGGTATCGGTTACATTATCAAGGAGAACGGAATAAGCATGCAGGTGTCGTCCGAAGCCTGTACTCTGTCTCGAAATTGACGTTGGGTTATGTGCAGTGTGGCCTCGTCAAAGCATCTTCAGACAAGGCGGTACCTGGATACCTTACAGGGCTATCTATTGGACGTCCAGCGCATCCTCGTCCAACTCTATCTATCAGCCAACGAGAGACCGGCGCCATTTGTCGATCATTCCGGCACTCTTCGTGACTCCAAGACGGGACAACCAATTAATGGTCAGGGCAGTTCCGATGGCGGTGCGACCGATGGTTACGAGGACACGATGAGTGAGTATTTTTTATTTCTAAGCTTATTAGCTGATCAAGTGTGGGACACAGCGGGATATTCCTTTTTCGACGGCAGCGATATGGAACTACTCGGGGGTCGCAAGAGGAGCTCGTATTCAAATATCGGTATGTTTTGCTCAAGCTAGAGGTGAATGTTGGGCTGACTGCAGGTCCTAGGCAGAGTGCTTTCGCTGTCTGAATATTCGCTGTAAATATAGGTATTTTATCGGTCGTGGCATAGAATGTTGTATTTGAGTTAAACGATGGGAGATTCCGTCGGTGGCACGATAACAGTAATATTAAGGAGCATATCATATTTCTCCCTTTCCTTCCATCACCACCCACTGCACGAAGAATGGCCCACAGTCTTCCCCTCCTTCCTTACGGTTACAATGCGCTCGAGCCCTACATCTCGGAGAAAATCATGACCCTCCACCACTCAAAGCATCACCAGGCATACGTGACTGCCCTCAACGCCGCTGAGGCCAACTACGTGAAGGCTTCCACCCCCAAGGAACGCATTGCCCTCCAAGCCGCCATCCGCTTCAACGGTGGTGGTAAGTATCAAGTCTCTTTATTACGCACCACTACTCCCTTGCCCTGCACGATACGTACTAGTCTTCGTCACTTTGTTGTTATCGCTATCAAGATCGCGATCAGTTTCTCACACGATTCCTTGATGCTTAGGCCACATCAACCACACTCTCTTCTGGGCGAACCTGGCGCCCTCTGCGGCCCAGGGCTTTGGCACGGGTGGCATCCTCAACGACGGGCCGTTCAAGGCGGCCATCAACGCTAACTTTGGTTCGCTCGACAACCTCATCAAGGAATTCAATGCAGCCACGCTAGCCATTCAAGGCTCCGGTTGGGGTTGGCTCGTACGTTTTGTCCATCCACCGTTCGAGAATGCAGCTTAGCTCGTCATCGTGGGATTGATGTAGGGGTACAACGTCAAACGCAAGACCCTCGAGGTTGTGACGACAGCCAACCAGGACCCACTCCTGTCGCACGTCCCTATCATCGGCATCGATATTTGGGAACATGCGTTTTACCTTCAATATCTCAACGTCAAAGCCGAGGTGAGTTTCGTCATTGAACGTGCGTCAATGATGACACGTTCTCCACACGTAGTACCTCAACGCCATTTGGAATGTGATCAACTTTGAGGAGGCGGAGAGGAGGTTCGTGGAAGCTACCGCTGGAGGCAAACTGTGAACGCTCCCAACTTTTTTATGCGAACGGTGAAAAGGTGAATCGAAATTGTTTGAGTGTACGCTTTTTGTAATACGAGACGTCAATCGTATTGTATCATGTTCCTGTTCTCAGCTGTGTTAGCTGATGATGCGAGAGGATCCCCGGCATCCGACGTTCACTGGTGGGCTCCTAGCTCGGCTCGTCCCACTTTTTCAAGTCTAGTCGTTTTGATCCTGTATACTCGTGTGATCTGACACTCAAAGGGAAACGGATCATATTTCATGGATCTTTTTACCGTCAAGTGAATACCAGTGGATCACTAAGAAATTCATCTGCGTATGTTTCCCCTAAGGATGTTACTCAGTCAATAGACCATCCCTCGAAAGAAGAAAGACGGCTCTGACCTATTTACCATCGCCAGTTTGTGCAGGCGTTCCTTCTCTCCTAGCGATCTACTCTCTCCCTGCACCACAGCAATCATTTCTCTTGCCAGCCGTACCTCGAAATGCCTTCCCGGCCTCGACTCGCTCGCGGCAATAATTGCCTTGAGTCCTGCGCGCACGCGCTGCTTTTCGGTCAATGGCTGTGGTGTCATCATCACTTTTGTCCCGTATTTGAACGAGACAATGCGGACGGCAGGAGCGGCGGCCATAATGGCCTCCCGAACGATGGGTGTAGGGGGTGCGCGCGTAAAGGTGTGAATGTGTAGTAACATCCGAGAGACGGTGCGAGCGGCACGTGTACGAAGACCGTCCCGCTGGATGACGGCGGAGATGTAGTCGAGAAGGGGGTCATGTGCGGGTGGGATGAACATGTCGGTCGGAGTAGGGTCCCCGTTCACAGCTGGGGTTTTTGCTTGTTCGCTCGTGGGGGTGGACCTTGCACTCAGACCGATCGTAGAGCCCATGAGCGCATTGAGCACGTCGACCGACTTTGCGAGCGTGTGTTCGTCGTTGGACAGATTTGTTCTCGCATGCCGTGTCTGGATGTAGGAGGCGACTGTTTGGGGCGCGAAGGTGAGGCGTGGAGGCAGTCGGGTGAGGGCAGCTGTTATTCTGCTCGTGCTCATCGTTGAGCTGAAAGTGCAGTGGGACTGTTAGTCTTTGCGGACGCTCATTAGTAAATAGTCGGACATGTATGTGTACACTTCACATATCGGAGCTTGAACCGCACTAGGATCTTCAATTCCTCCCCAACCGTGCAACGCCAGTAAATAAATGATTAGACATATCCCCACCCTGTATTTTACTGATTAGTGGTTTAAAATATGCCTTGGCCTGAATTCATCACACTACAGTTCAACTCGTTAACAAGTTCACTACCAAAGAAAGCGATTATTACGGGCTATTCAACGCTCTCCTTAACCAGCTCTTCCCAGCTTCCGAATACTACCAGATTGCTCCTCGGTTCAAACGCGTTGCCGGTTCTATCGCCTTCACTATTATTTACCTTATTACAAGGCGAAGGGTTCCCGTATTGTTTATCGACCTTAAGACCTACGTTGCATATGATATGGACTCCGCACGCAAGGCGGCGGACGATCAGATGCGGGACAGGGTTCTTGACTTTACTGTAGGAAGTATTCCCATCCCCAAGCTCTATGGACTAAGTGCCTTGGGCACCCGGATCTGTTTCTACGAGTATACCATTGCGAACCGCTCACTCACACCCCCGCGTATCGTCCCTCATCCCGAACTTGCTACTGACACTGCGCCCAAGGAGAGATGGAATCTTGATATCTTGGAACCGCAGGGCGAAGCTAGGTTGAAAGAAGTTGTTGGCCATATCAAAGCGATGGTCGCCGATCTCCACAATGACTGTAAGTCTTTTGCTCTTTCCTTGAACTTTCATAACGCCGTGAACACAGAACGCTTGATTGAAAGATGGCTCTCAAAGTTGGTTATCATGTCTAGGTTGCAGTGTCGAGAACTGTACTTTTATGTTTGTAATGACAATCAATTTCTAGTCTATCATTTGTTGTTGACATCGTGTTGCACACCGACGAGTTGAAGGAAAATCAACCAGCTGAGAATGGGGAGCTAAACTATTACACCGCATTATAATACCCTACCAACGCCACTAACTCATGCTACGAGACGAGA
>JBBPQW010000354.1:0-23246 GCA_038092695.1 Boletus rubropictus
TCCAGCAAGGAAAACGAGCGCTTGGCGACGCGTGATATCACCGCGCGCGAGCGGTCGCGTGTGGGTCCTCTCTGGAATCAAAATTCAAAGTTGAGATAAGAAAAAAAGAAAGGTTAAGACGCGATCGCGGAAGGTGGCGACTCTGGGACTGACCGACGGCCTTGTCGAGATGTTTGTCCCACATATCGTTGATGGTGCAGCCCGCACCCCGCATCACGAATGCGCCAAGACCGAATAGACCAAGGTATGCCAGCGAAGTCGTGAGCGGCACTCCGTGCGCGTAAGACGCCATGGTGATGGACCACGCTGGAGTATGTGAGGCACATGAGTGGACTTAAAAAAGAAAAAGAGAGAGAGAGAAAGGCACTGCACGGATAGAAGAGCAAGAATGTCCCGATGGGCTTGTCAACCCTGGTTAGGTAGATATACGGTCGAACGCTAGCTGGAAAGCGGTCGATCCATGTCGTCGGAGGGGAAACACTGGAGGTATAACGAATGAGCAGCCTGGGACCTGGTCTTGCTCTATACCCAGGCCCTAGACTGCAGGAAAGTACCAGGTTCCGTGTAGACCACGACAGCGAACTCGTCTGCAGGGATTTCGCGGCAAGTCTGCTCGCCAGCAATGTGGACATGTCGCGACGTGGTGCACGGACAAGTGCGTCGAGGTCAAGTACAAACAGAGGAATGGTTGACAGCCAGGCACAACTCTTAAGACGTACGTAGTGGACTAGAGGTTGAGGGAAGTACATGCAGGAAAAATAAGGCGTGGTAGTATGCAAAGGATGCCCAAGAATGATGCAGAAGCTAGGAAAAAACGACGCCAACCATTCACCACTCTTTCGCGAGCTTGAAAGACCACTCCCAGTCTATCCATTCTCCGCATCAAAATTCGCCCAATGCGTACGAGAACGAGGGGACCCACCAGCATAAATTCCGCCGTCATCATCGATGACACGACTCCTGACATTAAATGAACCCATACGAGCAAGGGCACCTGATGGCGATTCTTCAGGATCAAAGTTCTTGCTGTACGCCTCTCCTTTGGGATGGGGGCCATAAGAACCAAGCATCTGCTCTAATTTGTCCACTAAATATCGGTGAGTGAACAAATCATCCCCCCCACGCAGGTTCTCACCAGTAACGCCAGCTCTCTTCACGGCTTGCATATAACGAACACCCTGATGGTCTCCGTGAGTATATTCATAGCAGATCTGCGCAAAGCGAGGATCGTACCGAGATGATCGAATGGTTCACTTTGAACGTGATGCGCACGCTGATGAAATATGAGATCGGGCACGACGGCGAAAAAATGGTACACACTTGTACTCGACACCTTCTTTGATGATGATGGGGTTCTTCTTGGTATCTGCGAGCTTTGCCGTATCCGCGAGGTCGAAGACGATCTTCTTTCCCGGAGGGAGCGTGGGCGAGTCGAGTTCAAGGGTCAAGACAGTGACCTTGTAGAAGGGCGTTGAACACGAGTGCCACCCGATGGACGATGTGGATGAGCAGGCATACCTTTGGGAGACCGGTGTCGCCAGTGGATGCACCAGGGACGATGCCCAGACTGGCTTTCCAGCGCACGAGACTTTCGTCCTCGGCATCTAGTTTGGCATATTCTTCGGCGGTCTTCGCAGCAGTCGGCCTGTAGCCTGGAAATCGGGATCAGATGGGACTCGTGGCAACCTGCTCGACACGGTGACCTACCTGGGGTGACGGATGGGTTGAGATCCTCCTGGTCATTGTGCTAGTGGGAGGTCTGGTGAGTTGGCGACAGGGAAGTGAAGACGAGGAACTGACTGAGGCCATGCTGGGAGAGAGCAAGTGTGGCAGAGCGTCGAATCAGCGTTGTCGGTCGTTATCATTGATTTCACACGACTGTTAATCGCACAAACCCAGCGCAAAGCACGAGCTGCTGTTGCAAGAAAAAAAAGTAAAAGAAATCCAGCTCGAGCACTACATCATCAAGAAAACGAGCGAAAATGGTATAACCGTGACGGTACAACATCTGCACAATAGCTAAAAGGAGTGGACGCCTTAACAGCACGAATGGGATCCAGATGTTCAAGTACGCACGCAACGCGCGATGGCGCATGCGTGCTCTCGAAAAGCTACCCAAGGATATCAAACTGCGGTGAGGCAACATCATGCATGTCCTCTAGCCAAAATCACAGCGCTGAGTGCATGTACAACCCCGATTTCGTGGAATACACGTACCGCCCTTAAACCAGCATTTGCCTTTGCTCAGGTGGAAGCATTTAGGACCATTCGGGCAAGTATGACCCCAGCAACAGCGGTCGCCATGTGGGCACTGGAGGCCTTGCGATACACATGAGTAAACGTGCCACGGTTGGTCCATCGGACTCCATACCATTTTTAAGAAAGTTACAGGGGGCCTTTTTAGCGTTGGAGGCCAAAGTCGCCAATTGATCCGGGGTCAGTACGTAGTCGTGTGAGTATTTACAGGTCCCCTGTCGTTTACTTCAGCATCAGACCGACGCCCAGCAACAATATATACTCACGCCTTTAGTGCAGGTCATCAGGTAAAATTCATTACAAGGCGGAGGAGAATCTGCTTAGGTACGGGTCAATCCAGTAAACCCTAGGAAAGAAACCGTTGACGGACGTTTGTGAAGCGGCTGTTGTACAATCAGCATGAATCAGTACAACCTCGCGTACCATCAATCGTTTACTTGCCAAGTTGGGGTCAATTAACTTGCCAGTCGAGGGTGATGGTACACTGGGAGGAGACCGTGGTGTTGGCAAACCACCACTCATATGAGAGGGACTCAGACCAGCGACATTCAGCGGAGGCGGCTGGTGTACGGCGCCGGAAGGCAGTGTGGCTTGGTACGTCATAAATAAATTGTCGACGTAAAGGACGGGCAAGCGGAAGCGAGATTGGTTCGTACAAGCACGCGCCGCTTCTAGGAATGTCAATTTGCCCACCAGTCCATCGCTCTGGAGTGCGGCAATTGTTGATGCGTATGCACTATCGTAACCACCTGCATCTGCGTCAATCACCTGTCAAATGCCTGCTAGACCCGTCTCACCGGCAAGAAAAATTCGCTGTGTCTGTGGAAAACGAACGTAGGTTTGCAGATATTCTTTAATCCCAAACTGAAATGAGGCTACAAAGACAGAAAACACGCAACAAACCAGTTATCTTTGTGAATGCGGCATCTTTGCCATACCCGACATCCACCAACAAGAATCTTGGAGACGCCTGGCTAAAGCCCATTGTGAAAGCCTCCAACTGCTCGGAAGTACATATTCGATGGCGCTCGAGAACGCTGGCGAGTCCTATCCTGTTATAATAAATGGTAATCCAGAAGGATAGCTGTCCTAGCACGTGAATGTCTTGGCTGGTTAAACAGTCGGCGACCGCCTTAGTTAGCTGCTGGGCAGCCTGACGACCACCTTCATGTCCTTGCCTAAGGAGGGACTCGGTGAATACACAAGCATCACCATCGACGACACAGAGAATTAATAAGCTTTGGCTCTGTTGGGCAGTGCCGATGAGACCGATCTATCCATGTGTCACGGAAAAAAACGGACCATCAGAGATTCCATGGATGTAATCTGACCATTAAGTGAGGCGAGCCTTCCTTTAAGAGCTTTTGCTTCCCGCTCTGCCCCCTCGAGCGCTGTAGCGTGAGCTTGCTTCCACACCGCTAGCTCAACTTCCAGCTCTGCTAGACGATTCTCCAGATCGACGTTTCGCTTAATGGTCGTCGAGGAGAGGGCTGTCGAGACGGGTTAGCAGGTCCGAAGCGGGGTTTAGTATATGAGACACACTCAAAAGGCGCGTGATCGTCTCATCCCTTGCATACAGAAAACGAGACCGTCCAATCAAGGGCTGTAGCACAATGCTCAGGATCTACTACACTTACCAAGCCTGTTGGCTGACCTCAGTGACCTGGGGAGTTGCCATAATAAAGGCAAGCGGGGAGAAAAGAGAACGGCGGGCAAAAGCGGGGGGACCCTTTTTAAAGAATGGAAGCCACGACGATGACCAGCGTCTATGGGCAGTTAATTAGGCTAGGTCGCGGGGTTTTTGCCGGCCGATAAGGGAAGCATCCTGGGCTTGGGCTGTAGAAGACGACACGCTTTCAGTAAGGGCGACCGAGTCACGCGAACTTGGGAGTAAGCAGTCTCGGTTCGCCCAACGCCGCGAATCATAGTGGAGTACGTCAATGGAAAGTTCCATCAATGTTGACGTGTTCATTAAGCTCGCCGTGTTCGGACCCTGAGAAGAGAAACAAAAACAAAAAAAAATAGGTGAAGTTCATATATATACAAATAACTTGGCATGTGGGCAGAGATCTCAACATTTTTCATTTAAACCACTCAGCGCCATGTCCTCAATGAACGGGCGAGCATGAATTCAAGAATTGTTCTGAAGCCGATGCATACCAGCTATACAAGGTTTAAGAGAGCTATTCCGTGACATAATTGAATACCAACCAGCCTGAAATTTGCACTTCCCCAATTTGAGATAGTAACACGTTGTTCCTTGGGGGCATACGTGTCCATACACACAATCATCGCCAAATGGGCATATTACACCTATGAAGACCAATGAGAAGTAAAGGGTAGGAATGAATGCAAGAGAGCAAACCCTCATTGGTGACCTTGCAAGGTGTCTTTTTAGCATTTTCTTTCAACTCTTGATAGTCTTCTTCCTCAAGTAAATAGTCATGAGCATATTTACAATCTGACCCATGTCGGCACTGTGCAAGGTAAAACAGCGTGCAAGGTGCCGGGTTATCTGTAGCTACGGGTCAGAATTCACAACGAATGGCTGATGGAGGTGGACAAACGTTTTGATAAGGGCTGGTAAAGGGTCGCCAAAGGCTCAGTTCATCAGGAGTTAGTGCGAGGCTACAAACTCAACTAGTTTTGGATTGAGGCGCCGTTGTTTCCCTGGCGACGGTAACCTAGGAGTAAACTGAATGATTTGCGCCGGATGAACATCATTTGCGTCTATGGAGCCGCTGCTGTCGCTTGGTTCGTATGGAACGGAACCATTGCGGGGGTTTTGGAGCACTGATTTATAACTTTGAATTGAGTTACGTCTCGGATTGGAGTTGAGAATATCTGTGGACGGGGGAGCTAGCGCTGTTGATGTTAATGATGAATTGGATGTCTGGGAAATTGGCGCTGCTATCCTGGGAGGAATAGTTAGGCCAGGAGGCGGACCACAAGCAATAGAAGTATAAGAGGGGGGGGAGAGTTTGGAAGTGATAAATAAATCTGGGATGCGAAGCTCGGGAAGTAAGAGTGCTTTAATGTCGAGAGCGATGTCAGAGTAACCAGGCATTAGAATAAGCTTATCACGGAAGCCTTCAGTGATGACGGAACGAAGGACATTGACATATCCATTGTCATGGGATCCTAGCGAAGAGTTGGGCGGACGGCAGTGAAAGAAGGGAAGACAGGTACCTCCGAATACAATTTTGTGGGTCTGGGGAAGGCGAATATTATCTTCGAGATGAACTACGGTGGAACACGTGAGGAAACGGATGACGTCTGAAAAAGAGGAGGTGACCTTTAATTTTAGCATCAGCGGCCTCCTTGCTACCGCCGACGTCAACCATGAGGAAGCGCTCGGCAGCTTGGTTGAAGCCAATGATAAAATCGTCAAACTTTTGTTTCGCCGCAGAAAGGCCGACTCTAGCAAAGGTTTCGAGGAGACCACGTTTGTTATAAAAAAGATAGACCCAGAGGTGGAATTTTTCGTGACCAATGTCTAAGGCGATGTACTGGCGTACTCTTCCGGTCAACAACCTGGCAGCCTCGAGGCCGCCTTCTTGGCCATGGGTGATCAAGTCGGGAGAGAATATAGTTCCGTCGCCATCCAAGAGGCAGACGACGCGTTTCTCGTGTGCCTGGGAATAGGGGTGAGGGTGAGTGGAAGAAAAGAGAAGAGAGGATAGACCTTTAACGCATTGAGCTCAGCGAGGAGGGCGACTGCTTCGTCTGTTCTATGTTTGACCTCGTCCTGGGAGCTGGTGTAGGCAGCACGAAAAGCACCCAGGCTGGTGGAGAGTTCTTCAATGCGGGCGGTGTAATCACGTTCTTTGACAAGCAGGGCATCAATTTCGGCTAGATTACGGTGTCGGCATGAGGAGGTAACAAGAGGGAGGAGACTTACAAGATAGGCGAAAGAGAGCAGTGTGGCTGCAGGTAGATGAGCCAAGGCGAGGAGGAGGGAAAGGACTCACAGAGGGTGGCCATCCATGACGGGTGTCTAATGCTGAACATACAATGAAGGTCGACCTCAGTCATCCGTGGGAATTAATCACGTGTGCGCGTCTCGATCACACACGCGACTTTGTCCTCGCCTTGTTCATGTCTCTCTACACCGCTCTCCGCGTCACCCCCAGGAAGAAACGCGTCTGCTCCAGCTCAGATGATGAGCCGACACCAAAGCGACCCAGACTTGCGTACGCTTCACCTCCCCGCTCTCCCTCACGTTCCTTACCCGCCCCCTTGGCCCGACTCGACAACACACACTCTGCCCTCCAACGTGCCCTCTCTCACGCCCTTGCCACATGTGCTATTTCCCCCTCAGAGCACACTGGCATCGTTCGCAACGTTCTCAACCACATCTCTATCGCCACCTACTCTGGCTTGTCAACTAGATTCAATGAGGATGATCTCAAGCGTCTCTGCTGGCTCTGGGAATGGGACTCCGTATCCCTCCCCACTCCTACCACACAAGACGATCCTAATCCATTCCTCGTTCCCGCCGTCCCGTCGTCCCAAAAGGACTGGACGCGTGGTTCGATGGGCTTCGTCATCAGTCCTACCTCTCATTACTCAAAGACGGCCGGAAAGCGTGTCCCTGTATACGGCATCGGCATCGAGGTCGAGATGGATATCGACAAGGGCATGACCGATGGCATGGCCGCAGTCGCGAGGTGGACCGCCAACGCAGACAAGCGACACGCAGAGTTCCGTTCAAAGCTCGAATCCTGGGTCAATGTACTCTTTTTTTCCTTTCGTTCTCTGCCCTTCCCAAGCTCACCTTTTTCTTCCTAGAACCATTCCGGCACCACCCCATCCCTAAATGTGCCCTTGGCAGACTTGCCTCAGCTCGTCATTCACGCCAGCCAACCTTCGTCCCTCACACGCGTGCTTGCGTCCGCGTCTCCCAAAGGTGCAGCTGTCCTCGCAAATATTTCTCCCTCTCCTTTCAAGTCCCCTTCCAAACCCACCGGAGAAGCTACGGCTGCACCTCGCAAATCCCCTGTTCCCTTTCCGATCGCGAAAATCCATTCCAGCGAAACCTCGCCATCTAAACCCTCCGCTTCGCTCCTTCGTACCCCGTCCTCGCGGCTCAGTCGTGTTGATCCTCTCGCGGGACTACTCACTCCACAGACTCCTGCTCGTAAACGTCTCCAATCCGATACATCCGACGCACTCCCCACAACACCCGTCCACCGGCGTGGCCCCGATGCCGAGACTGCACCACCCACTCCAAGTACCTCTCGACGCCAAGCGCTATATGACCGTGTCCGCCTCAAATCATTGACCTCCACCCCTGTCAAAGTAAAGAATGCCGAAGTCGCGGGTGGTAAGCTTACCAGAGATCAGATTCAGAAACTCGGCCAGGAAGCGATCCGGCGACGTTGCCTGCTCGGTCGACTCGGGGACGTTGCCCAAAGCACCTGGATGTAGGTGCAAAACATGATCATGGGCGTTCTGCATATTAACAATACTAGGTTGTTCTCATCCCCTGTTGGATCGACTGCAACCCCAACTACTCGCAGGCGCAAGGCTCTCCCGGCCGGCGAGGTCATAGCTGCCATCATAAAATCCTCCCCCGTCCCGATGTCGACGTCAGAAACCTCTGAATCACTGAAATTACTCACGACGCTCTGTCCGTTCTTCCTCAGACCGCTTGATATCAATGGTGAGGAATGGTTCGAAATGCCTCCCACCGCAGCGACTTTGGAGAAAACCGAGGGACCTGTAAAACAGGACTCCTCGAGTCCAACAAAGTTGTCGGGAAGCAAGACGGCCCCTCCTCTTCCTAGCCCCGGGTCCAACACACGCCTGGACAGTGCAGAACAGCTGCTTACCCGAAGTCCTCGGAGGGTCAAGCGAGAAGCAGGAGGAATCAGGGAAGTCAGAGAGATAATCAGAAGAGAGTTGGAACTTCATGATTGATCAACAGTGCTTTCATCTATGTGCGTTCGTTGACTATTTGCGATACCTCATTTTCTTTCTTCGTTGATTTGTTTTGCGACACCTTGTAACTTCAATCGGTTCATATACACTTGCGTTTGTTCGGTCTACTCTACCCCGGCCAAGAACTCTCCCCAGACATCATCCAGGTGGTACAAAACACTGACATGGCTGCCACGGAGAGTCTTGACCTTGGTGTTCTTGTAAGTGGCAGCTAGGTACTGCGTCCACACTTCAGGAGTCTCCCTATCCCCAGGACTCGTCACTAGCATGACAAATGGACGAGAATGCTCCTCGTCCAATGCATCTGGCCGAAATCCCCAGTCCGAGTGTAGGACAAGGGGCATGAGCCTAAAACCCTCCCAAGATTTCGCTACGCTACGCACGAGAGCCGTAGCAAACCTCCTTTCCATCTCACCCTCTGCTACACCCTCTTTCGCCCTCCACAGTGCGTACTCCTCCTTTTCTGTCTCGTCCATCTTGTTAAAATAGAATCCCCGATAGAACTTTTCTGCGTTGTCGACTGTGGATGCTTTCTTCCCCAGCTGGTATTTCATGAGATGGAACGACAACTGCTTGAAGGGGAACCATTGGGTGATGGGGCCGATCACAAAGTAATTTCTCCAGTTCATGTGCTTTGCATAGCCCTTGTGATAACGGAAAGGCGTGAGTGCTACCATGAGCAACACACCGACAATGCACCGCCCGTACGGGAACTTGTCGTATTGGGTGCCATACAGAATCTGGGCTGGCACCGTGCCGAAGGATCCCCCAGCGACGTAGAGTTTAATGTCTCTTCCGTTCTCAGGATAGAAGTGGTCAAGGAGGGCGGTCATGTCGTCGGTGATGCAGTCGACGTATGGAGTAGATGGAGAAGGGGGGGAAGTGTTCCCCCAGCCGGGGAGCGTGGGGCATATGTGGTGGATGTCCTTGGACATGATGGTACGGCAGACATTGGACGTTTCTCCGATCACGAAGGCACCGTGGAGGTAAAGGAGAACGGTCATGCTTGATGCATTGCCGGAAGTAGCGTAAGCCAGTGTACGACCACCTGGCAATGCGAGGGTGCTCTGGTAGGTAGAGTCGTCCATGTAGCGTCGTTTCGCAGTGATTCGTGTTGACGCCGTGCGAGCAGTTCAGTTGACCCTCAAGTATCACTGAATTCATAGTGTCATATAAAGTGAGGAAAGTGGCGTATAAGCGAGCAAAATCGCAACCTTTTATGTTCTCGATTTGGTTAGAAGCTCGGCTGGCACATTCAAATGAGAGTCCCCAGGCGATAACGTTACATGCTCTGCCTTGCTACAAGCTAAGTTTTTATCCCATTCATTACCATGTCATACCATGTTGAGTATAAACCAGTGATGACTATGCTGCAGGAGATTCTCGCGCGCCTTCATAGGGGTCAACTCAAGTGAGTCAAGCAATCATATCGCGAAAGGCGAGTGATTGCCCGCTTAGCTCAGTGGCAGAGCGCGTCACTTGTAATGATGAGGTCGGTTGTTCAATCCAGCCAGTGGGCATTCCTTTTTTCTTCCTCGCGAATTGTTTGCATTCCACCTATACATATTACTGATTGAGTTCCGTCCGGACCGTTCTTTTATACTGCGCACAATCCACGACTTTGCCCTCCCTCCGACTTCGCTCCGCAGCGAATACCGTAAGATGGCTTGTCATTATCTCTCCAACGTCAACGCCAAGAACTGTTTGATCACCCGACCGCACTGCATCGATGAACGTCCGAATAAGGCCCAGATCCCCACCTCCATGTCCACCTCCTTCGTTCGGGGGATGATGCGTTGTCTGCCTACCAATCCGGAAATCGGTCACCGTAAACGTATTCATATCGCCGACTATCTCGCCATGCGTAAAATGAAGGCGTGTTTGACGTTCACAAATAAGAGATGTATACGCGACCATCGTGAAGGAGGCCGTCGTTCCAGAAGAGAACTCGATATTCACTACCTTTTGGCACAGGATCAATGGGATGTTGGAAACCACGATAATACGACAGGATACATACTTGATGATCACAAACGTCATTGTCGCTTTCGTAGACGCATTTACCATAGGAACCGTTGTGCAATGCCTCTTTTATGTTCTCAATGTCGGGTATACCATCCACAAGTGTGCTTGCAGGCCAATGAGTATTCCCTTGGGACACGGGATCCAGGTATACTGTGGGTCAGGTTGAGGGACTAGGCACCAATCAAGTGTATGAGAGGTAGCATACTTTTCTTTGCACTGTATGGACATTCGTTTTCAATGGGGCAATCGAGACACCGTAATGCGCTACCTGCAGCTATTGGTTTCCTGTCTTTCCTGAAATGATGGAGGGACCCGAACGAAGAAACTCTGGTAGGAGTAGCTGGAGATAGCCAATGACAAAGGATGTCGATATCACTAGACAGCATCACTGGATGAGAGGGGGATTAAAGTGGGAGAGGACAGAGATTACTGGCAGCTCTTAGTCATGAGGGAGAACGAGCTCTCCGCTTCCTTTGACCAGTTGCCCCGGACATACGAATGAGCAAAGTGGAAGTAACCGACAGGCTCGACATGCACGACATTCACGAGCTCTCCTAGCTGGCCAGAACGAACTATTTCTGTGACTGCCTTGCTGTACGGCGAGTAACGCAATACTATGCCAAGCTCATCAGTCCTCGATTGACACTCGTGGCAGATAACACACCGTGGCCCATCCCAAAGATGATCCCAGCCTCCTTCACTGCCTTCTCCATCTCAAAGAGATCGCACACATTAGTTGCCATTGGTTTCTCACACAGGATATGATATCCCTGCTGAGCAAAAGCCAGGACAGCGTCCTTGTGCATATGGTCCTGTAGCGCGATGATGACTGCATCCGCAAGTCGCTTTCCGACGATCTCGAGCGTCTCTGCGGATGCTTCGAGCAGGTCCTGCCACGTATTGAAGACGAGAGTATCGCCGATAGCGTGCGCCTTGGCAAAGAGAGAACGGGCTTTGTGACGCGGTTCTGCGATCGCTACGATTTTGCATCGATGAGGTTGATCAAGCGCGTAGGCCGCATAACGCTGTGGGTACTGCTCGTCAGGTCCTCAGTGTCGGCAATAGTAGACAAGATAGTACCACTCCGCGTTGCCCACAGCCAATGACGGCGAGGGTGATTGGGACGGTGGCGCTTGAGCTCATGTTGGTATCGTCGGGAAAGAAGGACCACGCTCAAGTGAACAGGACATGCCTCGTCTCCTACCACGTCTACTCAAGGCACTCCAGGAAACGCCTCTCGCACACCGCAGCTCGAAACACGTCGCGCTCTCGCATGGCGTCGGTCCTCGCAAGAGAAAATCATTATACCGACCAATCCTCGTCCCCTTACCGTCTTTTCATCCCGCTGGGCGGACGCACTCGATTCTGCTCGACGAGAACCCGATGACGGACAAACGCGCGTTTGCAAGGCATAAGCGTCTCCCTCCAAAAGTACGTCTGGATCCTCGACTGATCGCGCACGAAGAACACGATGTCCCGAGGGAGATGACCACACAAGAACGCGAATGGTGGTCGAGCCCGTATCGTGCGTTCAGCTGCTCGTTTTCTTCACCTTGCGCGCTCGTCACCAATCAGAGTCACCGACAGTCAGAATGTTGGCTACTCCGTTGCGACAATGCACGGTTTCCAAAAGGTATCTGCCCAATGGTACGCGTGTACTTTCATGTCCAGATTGATTCTCATCTCGTTTTCGTATACAGATTTTCTCATCAGACTCGCGGTGCTGCGCTTGCCCACAACGCAAAACGCTCGCTCGATAGAGGTCCTCACCCCAGATGGACTCGAACATCCCAAGTACAAGCGGCGCAAAGCACGTGTTGCCGTGTACGTGCCTTGCTGGAAGGATGCCGTCGAAACAATGAAATCACCAGGTGGCTATCCCGACTCTCTCTTACTCACCAGCTCACCTGTATGCCTCTACCGTCAGTCTCACTCCCCCGCTACAGCGCAAACGTTTTCTTCTCCAAACACCTTTGCTCACACATCAGCTATCTTCTACGTCTCCGCGTTCTCCAAGAACTAGAGGTACTTACCGATGCTCTCAAACGGGGTCGAGGCCGAATCGAATTCGATGCGGATGTGGATCCCACAATTCTACGACGTCTGACGCGGTCCGAGTTCAAGACCTTGCACGAGACGGGCATAATACCTTACCCTGATGCTGTCGCAGTTCTCATCGTCCCTCCCGTCAACCGCGACCCGGGAACCAAGTTACGACCTCGACCGTCGCGAGAGCCAGAAATCCCATGTAGTGAATCTGACCCCCCTTCCAACCCCATGTACGAGAAATCCCTTCCGCCGCTCTCGAGCCTCCACTACGTGGACGTCCCTGAGGCTACATCAAAACATGGGGCAGATCATCCCCTGGAGACATCCTTTTCAACCTTCTTGCCGAACGCACGCGTTCCCCTGTACAATGGCATCTCGATGTTTACTTCTCCACCACATCGTGCCGCGCTCCATCAGTCACTTACAAAGCTACTAGGCATTGAACGACACTTCCGTGGGTCACGCCCAACCTCGGAAATGCGGAACACGAGCAGAGCAGGACTCGAGCGTGCAAAGGGTGACGCAAAAGGAAGCCACGCATTTATTCTCTTGTCGAATGAACTGACGGTGAGACGTGCGGACACAGCCCTGCTCGCGATTGCATTGTGGAGATTGAGGATGTGGGAGGGCGATGCTTTCGCTGCCAAAATTGAGGGTTGGGAGGTCGGTAAAGAGTGGAGGATCGAGCAACGTAGTCGTCTGTAAGAACTTACGCATGTACCTATCGGCCCACTCGCAGGGCTGTCGCCAACCGTCCCTCGAAGTATCGAGGGTCTTGACAAAACTGTGAACGACACTTTATAGTACTGAGTGGTACAAATTATTCCACAACCATTGGTGCTGGCACATTCTCAAGGGCTTTGAGCTTGAAAGATGTTGATAGCACCTCCTTGCCTTCCCAGAACACGGGGAGTTGGTCACCAGGTACGAACAGCCGCTCGACGCCTTCCTCAGTGATGACACACATGCGAATGACACCTCCTGACGAGCCATCCCGGGACATTGCGAGTGCGAGAGCTGTGGGGGAGAACGTGAACATTCCCAGTGATTGAGTAAAGAGAAGATACGTACTGTTCTTGACGAATTCTACAGTCTCGTCTCTTCCCCATCCTTCTTGATAAGTAGCGTCGCAGTAACCATATACGTACGTTGACCCGGAACCTGATATCGAACAGGTCTCAATCTAGAAAACGGTGCATGGCTTTAGAGCCTCGACTTACCGCCGATGGCCCATGGTTGACGGAAAACTCCACCTCCGAGGGGAATGTTGTAGACGCTAGGACCGACTTCGTGATCCCAACCAGCCACTATTATCCCGGCGGACAGTTGGTCTTTGTTATCGTAACACAAACGTTCAAAGGTAGAAGTAGCAATGGCGACGGTGGGAGGAGCGCCAAGCAGCTGCCTATTCTTGGGCACGCGTTACAAGACGAGAATGAGAGCGAGTACTCCGAACGCACGTTGTCAGTTGACAGTGGTGATGGACAGCATCAGCCATGGCCTGTGTGTCCGCTGCTGACCCTGATCGACAACAATATATGCGATCGTGGATGTGCGTGAGCTTGTCTGTTACACGATTGGCCTGGATTAGTGAAAAGGTGTCAGGGAAGGAATGGAGACGAAGGGTGCAAGGACGAACGATGTAGCTTCCGGTTGTTGTGCGACTGTCTGCTCCAACGACGACGCCTCGGTCGAATTGGACGGCCATAATGGATGTCTGGGGAGGTCCATGTAGACAAAAGAGCAGTTAAGTGAATAACTACGCACGCCAAGGTCGACCTCGCCGCTTTTGAGCCTGTCGATGTCGATGTGGTCCATTGTGAAGAGAGTCAGTGGCTGTTGGGCTGACGCGTCTCCAGACATCTGACCAGAAACCTTCAGCAACGTCCTGCGCGATGGCTTCTCGACAGCCCGGTACGCTCTACCGCGAACTACAGCGCGCGTTCGACGTGCGTCCGACAGACCTCAAGAAATGCAACGCATTGCTTGCCCAGCTCAAGGTAGGTCCATCCGTTCGTCATCCCAAGTGACATCGTTCCCAAACGACACCCAAGATCGGCTTGATACAGACAGGTCTTCTCATTCCAACCGCAGTGGAAAACTTGCAGGACTTGGTCGTTGCCCGTAGGTGTCCCCAGGCTAGTCCGCACCCGCCATGTCCTCACAAACCTCAAACCAGGCGACATCCTCGAGATCGGCGCTTTCTGTAGTATACGGGCTAAAGACGTTCCCTCGTTTGATAGGTACTTTTCGCAGCTACAGACTTTCTACAGCGACTTCAGGTCAGGGTCATCCACTCACCCGGATCCGCTACTAGTTTGCCTCAATTCCTCTACAGATCCGTTCTCCCCCTCTCGAAACGCGAATTCCCCGTTCGCGGGCTCAATCTCATCCGCCTCCTCACTCAAAACAGGATCGCGGATTTCCACACAACTCTCGAATCCCTCCCTCTACCTGCCGACGAAATCAGTACTAATCCCTACATTGCCCACCCAGTCAACCTCGAACAATGGCTCATGGAAGGGAGCTATTCCAAGGTCTGGAATGCAAGAGAGGAGGCTCCCGCGGAAGAGTACAAGTTCTTCGTAGACAGTCTCATGGGAACAATTAGGTGCGTTACTGGCAAACAGCGTCGTATGGCTGATGTTCATGGGTGGGATAGAAACGAGATTGCAAGTTGCGAAGAGTCGGCATACGAAAGCCTTCCGTTGAAGGACGCCGCTACGCTCCTCTTCTTCACTTCCCAGTCTGACCTATTGCAATTCGCGCGTCAGGTGTGTGTTTGCCCGAGCTGGCCTCCTCGTCAGCGCTAAAGTGGATTTCATAGCGCGGGTGGCAAATAGATTTAACCGCAGGTCTCATCAGATTTGTTCGCAGGAATGACGAACAGACGGAAATTCCCAAAGAGAGACTCATTGCAGCGAACCTAGCGTACGCACGCGAGCTCGAGCAAATCGTGTAGACACAATATCCAATGAATGGTTTGGAATCCGCGATTTCTCTACTCAAGCAATGAACAGCGATATAGTACAAGGTTGAGTTCGGCGACGGGTTCCAACACTAAGAGACGAGTGACTACTCGAAATTCTCTAGTGCCTCCTTCGCTTTTCGTTCTGCCTCCGCTAGCAAGTCGGCTGGTACGACTGCATGTAGTCCGTTGGTCTCACTACCTACCCATGACATCTCAAGCTCAAATTCTTTCTCTTTGTTGTCATCGTGGACGAGGTATATTCTGGGATGATATGAGCAACTGGGCGAGGTGAGGGATAAGAAACAAACACTCTGGCGGCTTCCATGACTGCCTCCCGCGTCGAAAGCTCTGAGAGTTTGAGTTTTTCTAATTCAGTCTTGGCCAGTTGCCGTCCCTTGCCAATGGCCGCTCCATGGTATCCCTGATCGACATATCGGTATATGCGAACACCGTAGCGAGGAGAGCACATACCACGCAGACACCACTAGGCTCGACAACGTAAAGTGATGGACCGGTCTTGTCAATTCCCGCAAAAATGGTACTGATGCCAAATGGCCGGACGGATGAGTAGAGCGTATACATTTGTGCATAGAGCGCCAAACGATCCGAAATGTGCTATAAGGAAGCGCGGTTTCTTCCTCGGAGGAATGGATATGAAGCAACGAGTCCATGCATACCTTGACGGATGGTTGTTCTCTCATGGTATTGCGAATGTGTGTACATTCGTCGCGTGCTCTGTTCGAGATATTCCGACCGTCCGCGAGTAGTCCTGCCGTGGCCTAAATGTGATGGATCAAAGGAGGGGAAAGGAGGGAAGGACGATGGATTTTACCATGCCAATGTGTCTATCTATCGTCTGAATACGTCGATTGGCCCCTGGCACGAGGAGCTTAGAGTGAACGAGTTTCTCTACGGCAAGGACGATTCCATCCTTGACTCGGAGGCCAATCGCGGTGCTAAACAGAACGATATGTAGATCTGTGAGGAGACGGGCAGACAGACAGGCACATACCCCGAGTTCTCGACGGCCTTGCTAGCGTACTCGACCTGGATCGCAAGTATATGTACAAGTCAGAAGGGGCTTCAGATGATGGCGCACCTGAAAGATCCGACCGTCGGGCGAGTAAGTACTCGCTGAAAGATCGTAGCCTGTACCGATGGAAGTCATCGTGGTTGTTGAGCAAGTCAGATTCAGTGCTCGTAAACGCGTACGCAAGCCAGGTCGCGTCCGTGAGAAAGACAAGCCGAACCAAGTCGGACGCGACGCCGAGCTGGCTCGCTCATCGTCCTCCTCGACCACATTCTTGCTCCCAAATGGACGCAGCAGACGCCATCGCACACGACGACTGGCATGCCTTGCTCGATGCCCACCCCATATTCCACTTACCACCTCATTCTCAGCCTGCGCGAGGCGAGTCCGTTACGGAGCAGCCCCTCGGGCTCTCGACCCTCACCTCTGGCCACTCGGAGCGTTATATTCTCCCGGGTCGCTGCCAGCTCATGGCTTTGAAAGACGCAGATCTCATCGTTGCTGCGGGTTCGGAACTCAGAATGACGTCCCTCTGGGAAACCAAGTTAGGTCGCGAGGCAGCCAAGTCATACAAGGTACGTAGAAACCATGCACATGGTTGTGCTAGACATTGAAAGATCAATACCAGGTTCTCCACGTCCCAAACATCGACTTCCAAATCCACCAACTCGCACTGAACCCCAGTGGCAAGCTTCTCGCGGTCGCAGGAGCTTATCAGATCGCGGTAGTTGTTCTGCCCCGTGCCGGTTATACGAAAGTCATTTCCTCGTCCATCGACTGCAAGTATGCATCTTGTTCCTCTGTCATACCTTGCGTTCATCACCAATGCAGGGCAGTCCAAGTGGGACAATTCTATCATGGAACGACATCCTCAGTACCCATTGCCAAAGTCGACTGGCACCCATGGGGAGAGGCAGGATCAACGCTCATGGTCATGACTGTGGATGGAAAGCTTAGGCGAGCTATTGTCGTCGTTCCTGTTTCGGATTGTTGACCGCTAAAACCAGGGAGTACGACATATCGGTTGACTCGGAAGAACCACAGCAAGTGCTCTCCTTCATCCCGGAGAGGAAATCGAGGTCTTTCCTAGCCCAGGATCCTGCAGAGCGCGAGATCGCCTCTTTTACTCTCGGAAGGGGGAGGGCTGATTGGGGCTCTTTGACGGTGTATGCTTTGACGCGCTCAGGGGACATCTACGCCATTTGCCCCTACATGCCCCGCAATGCGTGAGTGTACTGTCGCTGTTTCCTTCGTTTTACTTGAATACCGCTGATTACAATCAATCTAGTTCAGTACCGTCTTCATTCATCCACGCACTTGAATGTTTTATCGCCGCGAAGCAAGAATTTGTTTCACAGGACATGTCAGCGGACGCGTCCAATCTCTCGACGCTTTACGACTATCAACGTAAATATGTTTCTGCTCTTATGAAGCAGCTTCCCCCAGGCACCGTCTTCCCTTCTGTATCGCACACTGTACCCATGCATTCTCCAAATACCATCAAAAGCCAGCCAATGAGGCAGGGTCCATTTCTCCTCCAACCCTCTCCACGTACACTGGAGGGTAGTGAAGGAGGAGACGCAGCGGACATTGCTTACATGGCCTTTGCAGATGATGAAGGGGAAGATCACGAGAGGGAGACAGAGAGGCTTGGAATCATTGTCGTCATCTATCAGGATGGAAAGGCAGATGTTTATTTGGATGTCGAGAAAGTTGAAGCTCGATGGGAGTGTAAACAG
The DNA here is from genome assembly GCA_038092695.1 of Boletus rubropictus. Taxonomy (NCBI): domain Eukaryota; kingdom Fungi; phylum Basidiomycota; class Agaricomycetes; order Boletales; family Boletaceae; genus Boletus; species Boletus rubropictus. Next base: position 18,014 of record JBBPQW010000354.1, read on the forward strand.
GTGGGTCTCCGACGTATCCTCATTATTCTGCGGCAATGCTGATTTTTCACTATAGGAAAGGGGCAACGAACTTCCCATGTTCGCTGTATATGAGACGATCGATCTGGGTCTCGTCTCCATGCTTAAGACAACATCATCGTCAACCAGCTCACCACTGGATCTATTGCAAGCAAATCATCCAGTCATCCTTCCTGACCCGATACACGATGATACTGTCTATATCTATCACGCTTTTGGTGTTCACTCACTCGAGTTTGGAGATTTGCTTCGCAGCTTAGCGACGGCCCTCCGTGCGGATGACGATGAAGGAGAAACCTTGAATAATGCGCTTGAGAACGCGGTAGGGACACACGTATCCCCGATCCTAAGTACATTTTCCTTTCAGCGACGGTAAGTGAAGTGACAGAATATAGCTTTGTGTGTTGGTGCTAATATTTCTTTCAAGATGCTCTAATCCGGTGGTCGCGCTATGCGTACCCAATGACGTGTATCTCTCTTACAGTATTCTCATACTTACTTCTGTCTTCCGCATTGTGTCCTTCCCACTGAACCTTCGCACGTCCCTTTCCAATACAGCTGCTCTCTCCTCACCCGAACCATCATTGCCAAGTATCACGGCGCCCTCCACTACCAAAGAGCTCACTGCACCTGCAGCCTTTGTTCCTAGCGACCTGCTTACGCCGATAGATGGCCCTCCTGCATACATCTCCCTGCTCGGCACAGAACCATTCACACCACCTGCTATTCTAAATCGCCGCACTTCGTTTCCGCGACTGTCTTCAGGGGCATCAGCGCGCGAATTTATGCTTACGCCGGACACGCTTCGTTTCCTTGGGGCGCAAGTAACGTCGATCACGACACACATAAGAGCAGTGTTGCTAGCACACAGAAGCGTCGAGAACAGGGTTGAACTGCAAAAAGCAGAGTTTGCAAGAATACAGGACAAGTGCGGGGAAATGCTCTGCTTGATCGAGGTGTTGAGGGAGAGAGTAAAGAATATACAAAAGTCTGGAGAGGAAGGGAGGGTGGGGAGGGTGGAGGGAATAAAGGGGAAGCACGGGGAGTTGATGAGGAGGGCCGATAGGATTTTGCAGGCGTTGATGAACAAGGCGTCGCCTGAACTGAGTGAATGCGAGACGAAATGGTTCGAGGAGCTGGGGAGGATGAAAGCAGAGGTCATTGGCACAGGGAAGTTTGATGAGGGATCCTTGAAAGCGAGGACGGCGTTGGTGAGTCACGATGGGTATTTGTGGAGGGCCGAGCTGACGGTGTTGGGTCAGCTAAAACGAGAATATGATCGCATTATGCCGAGCTTGAAGGATGTCGTGGCAAAGGAAGAGCAAAGAAAAAAGCGTGTATCTGATAACTCGCGGTCGCTTGGTGTTTCGCAAGCGTTCGAGCTAGGGGAGCGGTCTAATATTGGGTACGTCCAGTGCTCGGAGGCACGACGTTCTACTGACCGCCATCGCACAGAAAAACAAAGATCGCAGAGTTGGAGAGGGAGATTGTAAGTATGTCGTCGCAGATGCGACTGTCGCTCGGGCGACCGTGTTCGCAGCACGAGAAGGAGGCGGAAGAGAGTCGCTGACCTTTTGTATCCTGTTCTCTCAGGGGCTTGACCCAATAAGTCAACTCCGATTGGAATCCCGACGGGTCGTGTTTGTGACTTCCTTGTGTGACGCGTCGTGACTGCAAGGCGAGAGGATGTTTGGCTCGCTCAAGACCAGCACAGATACGTCGTCGGAAAGGAAAGACGCAACTTCAGGTCGGTGGCGCGCTCGTTTCCCGCTGTTCTGACATGCTCACCTTTCCCCAGCGTCCTCTTCGAGTCTCTTTGCACTCAAACCTCCAGCGGCGACTCTCTCAAGTCAGTCATTCGTTGCTGCACTGCATATACTCACCGTCATCACAGCATCTTTTGGGACGTCGTCACTGCCAGCAAAGGACGCCGATAGATCCAAGGATGGCAAGTTGTGTGCCCTTGAAATATCAACAGCCTCTCACCACCCACAGTTGCTCCCGTCACGACTGCAATCTCCGTCCCCCCACCTTCTGCTCTGAGGGGTAAGACGATCGAGGAGATTGTCAACAAATGGACAGCCGACCTCGACAATCATGTCCGCGAATTTAACAAGTGTGCGGGTGAAGTTGCGGTGTGGGACCGTGCCTTGATGGAAAATGGGAACAACGTACGTGCATACTTGTAGCCTCGGCGTGATGGAGCCTCTGAATCTCGTGCGCAGCTGGCTGCAATATACAGTCACGTCTTGGCTGTCGAGCGCGAGCAGACCGATATCGAGCAAGCGCTCGATCACATCGAACAACAACAAAAGGACCTCTTGTCGACGCTGGACGCTTACGAGCGGTCTGTCGGGGAAGTCCTCGGCGGTCAAGGCGGCAGTCTTCGCGCACTCGACACGGGCCCCGCGGACACGGAGCGTGATAAAAAGTAAGTCGGACTTTCTTTTTTACGGACGTGGGATCGCGCCTCGTATCCTGATTGTGTTTTCGTGGTTCTTTCTTTCGGTACACTAGCTATGTTCTCGCGACGGAGCTGCATTCACAACTCGATGATCTCTCTGGGTCTCTCACTCAGATGATCGATTCGGTCAATGCCCTCTCGTTAACGCCATCTTCCAACGGGTCCTCTCATGGCAGTGAAGATCCAATGGTACAAATTTCGCAGATCCTCAGCAGCCACCTAGAAAGTTTGCAGTGGATCGATGGGGCGGTGCACGAGGTGGAGGGCAAGGTGAACGAGGTGGAGAAAAGGGTGCGCGACGTGGGCTTGAATGGCCAGACACTGAATAACAGTACGGCTCATAAACAACGGGGTTTCGGCTTGTCTCGATAATCATCTATATTATTCATCCCGCGGATCTGTATGTATGTCATGGGTATGTGCTTGATTGACTGTGTGATTAGTCTTGCACCGCTCGCGGCAAAAGTATCCAAGTAAGCGTCTGGTCTCGGGAAAACGTAACGGAGAACATGTCACATCTACAAACTAGATGTCAGGATCGACGGCACCCACCCAGATTTGAGTACTTGACCTCAGTCGGTATCAGCTGGTCAGTGGGTTTCGTGCGCGCATGCGTTCGCCGTAGAAGTAAATCCAGATCGGGAATGGAATGCCAAAGACGATGGCGAGCCCAGCGAGCAGCGAGTTCCCGCCGCCATAGCCTAGCGCGTTATACATTTGTTGGCCGAACAGGGGAAAGGCAAACCCAACGAGAGAGCGGAACAGCTAATAGTTCGTCAAGACCTCCTTTACAACTAAAACGCCGAGGAACGCACGGCATTGGCAGCGAGCGCGCTGGCAGAATACGAAAAGGTATCGATGAGATACAGTTGGATCGGGAGGCTGTGAATATTTTCTAGTTTTAGGAAACGTGATTCACAACCGGACACAGAAAAAACACTTGCAAAGCACTCATCAACCCAAAACCATAGATTGCAGTTCCGATGATGGGCATGATCCAGTGAAGTTGGGCTTGAGCTGACCAGCCATACCAGCTAATGACGGTCAGCACTTGGTAGACCATGCGAAACGCCCGCTTACAATAATCCGACTGGAACAAAGAACGAGCCAAGTATCAGTGCTGGGATGCGCATCTCAGGCTTTCCTTGTCCTCCGTTCTTCGCTGACATCTTGGTAATGGTTTAGTTCAGGACTTGAGCAAAAAGCAAGACCTTACTTGATTATATATTTTTCCCGAGATCTTGGCACCTGTTACGGAGGCTGTAAGGAATCCAAATCCAAGCCCAAGATACGTCAAGCCCGAAATGCCGGTGTTGAAGTGATACACATTTGAAAACAGAGCTGAGAGGGAGGGTTGAGATCCATGCTAAGGCCATGCATAGGGACCAGCGAAGGCATACCGGGAAACGTAGCAAACATCAGGAAATATATACCTGGTTGACACGGGGTTATAAGCCTCCTTCGATGACTAATTTCACTTTGCAACTACTAACCATATATCCTGGAAAACGTTGAACAAGATCCCCTCACAGAATTCACAAGGAGTGACTTACAAGGCCATGTACAGGCTGAGAATAAAGCAAATGAAGCTTCGAGTGAGAAGGATTATCGGCCGTCTCAGATTCACCCAGAAATAGTCCCATTTATTCTGCACTAAGGTGTCTGCGGCTCCCTTTTCTGGATCTGCGCTGCGTGCACGAAGTCGCATGCGAATGACAGGTGCATACGTCTCCCTCAGAAGGGGGATCGAAAAGAGAGCAACAACGCCACACAGAGCAGCGAGGAGGTAAAAAACGTATTGGATGCCGGTGTTTTCAGTAATAAACCCACCGATGACAGGACCAATTGCTGGGCCTAGATACAAGTGTGAGTGGTGAAATCTGTATCAAAGTAATGATATTACCGATCAAAGGGGCGAAGGTATATATCGCCATGGCAATTGCACGATCCTTCTCGGCGAAGAGGTCGCTTATGCAGCCGCCACCAATGGTGATTGGGGCACTCCCAGCAAAGCCGCCTACAAGGCTTTAGCTGGCGTGTGGTATATGGTCTGGGACGGTGACGCACAAAGGAAGCGGAAAGCGATAAAAGAGTTGATATCTGGTGCGAGAGCACAGCCGAGATTGAAGCAAAGGAAAAGTAAGTTGCTGATGTGCAAGATCTGAGGATGTGAGGAGAGAAAGACATGTCGCGAGAACGCGAGAGCATACCCAGGCGCGGCCATACATCTCGGAGAGCGGACCGAGGAACAGAGGGCCGATAGCATAGGACAGGAGGAAGATGCTGAGGGCCAGTGCGAGAATGGTCGCATTAGTGACGTCGTATTTCACAGCAATATCTAGGAGACCAGAGGCCATCATGGAACTGCCGAGGGGAGCCATGAACGTGTAGAAGGAGACCTGTGAGATCCGAATGAGGGTAGGGAGAGGAGAGGTAAAGATAACGGACGATGGTCGTGGTCGTCCATTTTTTTGATGGAGGCCAGTTCCGGGGGTTGTTATGGTCGTGTTCCCAGCTGTCTGTGTCGTCGGGGACGGGGGACTGTTCCGGGCTTGGAAAGGACGGGACGTCAATGTCGCGGACGGCGACATGGGTGCGGGACGACACGGTGGAGGGAGAGTCATCCGGGCCAGGCATGGGTGTAGGCAGGTGGGTGGGAGGTTACTCGGAAGGCTTATTTAAGGAGAGAAAAGTATCGGCCGCCATGGACGCCCTGACATGAACAGGTATGACCACTCATATCTAAATTAC
>JBBPQW010000355.1:0-23206 GCA_038092695.1 Boletus rubropictus
TTCTCACGGAGGCAGTGTGAAATGGAAGAGAAGCAACGGAGATTAAATAGTCGTGTAAACCATGAGGCATGATGTCATAGTCTAGAGTAGTCTAGACCTGGATCATGTGCATGCTCTCACGATCACGTGCACTGGTCACGTGACTTTGAAAAGGGAAATTGAAAGTGAAAAGTTAGGTGAAGAAATGAGGGTTCATAACAGTATGGTGGTTGGTAAGGGACATGCTCAGATGGACTCTGCCAAGTTGCATGCCATCAAAGACTGGGCCCCTCCTACCAACATCAAAGGTGTCTGATCATTTCTCAGGTTTTGCAACTTTTACCGCAAGTTCATCCTTGACTTCTCCTCTGTTGCCCAACCTCTACTCATCATCACCTGCAAGAACCAATCATGGAAATGGTCCGTTGCCCAAGAATCCACCTTCTGCCACTTTTAGTCCATCTTTACTTTGGCCCCTGTCCTCACACTTCCTAACTTATGAAAGGCTTTTTTTTTAATGACTAATGCCTCTCTCACAGCTTCTGGCACTATGTTGATGCAGGCCAACAATAATGGTGATTGTCACCCATGCACATACTTTGTGAAGATCTTCTTTCTGGCTGAGAGGAACTATGATATCTATGATTGAGAACTACTTGCAGTTCTGCATGCTCTTCATGAATGGAAGCATTACCTACAAGGCACTGGGTTGCCTGTCATGATTATTACTGACCACAAAAACCTTACATACTTCAGAGACTCCCACAAGCTTTCTTATAGACAAGCCAGGTGGCACTTATTTTTATAGGATTTTGACCTTGTTTTTATCCCCATCCCTGGCACCTCCATGGAACCTGCCAATGCACTCTCCTGCCATGACTGTGTCAAAACCTCCTCTAACAACCAGGTGGTCACACTTCTCCCCAACATTATCTTTATCTATAACCTTGACCTTGCCCTTACTGACAAGATTGCTGCCTCCACTGCCTCCAATCCTCTTGTCCAGTCTGCCCTTTGTGCTATGGAAGCCTCCTAGTCTCTCTTCAGCTGTTCTCACCCTGAAGACTGGGTCTATCATGATGGCAACCTGTACTTCCAGGGCAGACTGTATATCTCCTCTTTCACCTGCCATGATGTAGTTCAATCTATTTACAACTCTTCTGTGGGCAGTCACAGTGGTATCTTTCACACCATGCAACTCATCTCCCATGGCTACTGGTGGCCTGGGCTCTCTGCATTTATCCATCAATTCATTTCCAGGTGTGCAGTTTTCCAGGCCAACAAGATTAACACCCATCCCACAGTTCCCCCCCTTCCATTCATGTGTACCCACCCCTTCCAACAAGTATTGGTTGACTTCATTACTGGTCTCCCCCCTGTCTAGGGTTATGTCAGACCTCAACCACAAACTGTGTGAGCCTAATGAACTGAATTTCAAGCATGAGAAAATACAAGGTAACTACTGATTACCTTTATATACTACAGCCTTATGCGCACAGACCATGCCTTAAGGGCAGGCGTGGAATACCATGGAACTTACTAGAACATTCTGATTAGATGGTGGCTGTGCAATAAGATAAGATAAGATAACTAAAGGGAAAGGAAAATAGTCGTTTCTGACATTACCCCCTTCTTAAGGCTGTTGCTCCGAGACAGCGGGGATATCGAATAAGTGGGATGGTAGACGAGTGAGGGAGGAAGCGAAGGATTTGAAAGCAGGGTTGGAGAATAGGGGAATTCCTTGAGCACACGAGGGGCAGTCACATGGGATGTTTCCATTCGGGGTGTTCTGTTGGACTGCCTCAGGGTTTTTACGCCAGAATTTCTTTAATGCGTCCTTTGCATTAGAGAGATTCTCTTTGGATTCCCAGGTATGTTCTTCTCATGGGTATCCTTTCCAATGTACGAGGTATTCTACTTTTCCTCATCGTGCTCTGGAATCGACAATGAAGTCTACTTCATATTCTTCGTTTTGTTTAACAACAACTGGAGGTGGTGGCAGTGTCATTTTTTGAGAAGGGTAAGTGGCTTCGTGATAAGGCCACAGGTGTGATTTGTGGAAAACCGGGTGAATTCCTCGCCACATGGTGGGGATTTTAAGCTCGTATGCGGCTGGGCCAACCTTTTTGATGATTTCAAAGGGGCCATATTGCTTGTCTTCGAGCTTCTTGGTGGGTTGGTCAGTTTTGATATTTTTTCCATCTATCAACACCTTGTCTCCCTTTTGGCATTCGACCACCTTTCTACTGGTTCGGTTGTAATATTTCTTCATGTCTGCCGCCACCTTTTCTAACGCCTCTTTTGCTTGTCATTGTGTTTCCGTCATCTGATTTGCAAATTCCTGTGCTTTGTCACTTTGGACTTTTCATATTCCATCAACTGAGATGAGCAGTTGCTGGCCGTAATTGAGAATAAATGGGGAGAACTTCGTCACACTTGATGTTTTTTGGTTGTGCACGAATTCCGCTAAGGCTAGCCAATCAGCCCAGTTGTTTTGTCTATGGTTAACGTATATCCAAAGGTAGAGCTCCACTTCTGAATTCATTCGCTCCGTTTGTCCATCTGTTTGCGGGTGGTATGCCGTCGATGGATTTCCTTGGATATGGAGAAGCAAGTATAAGTTGCTCATGAAGTGGGAGATGAATTGGGGACCTCGATCTGAGATCACCTTCTTTGGGGTTCCATGTAACTTAAATACATTATCTCAGAATATTTTGGCTACCCCTTTTGCAGTGATAGTCGAGGATACTGGGAACAGGTGAATCATCTTTGAGAAACGATCTACTATCGTAAGGATGGCGTCCTTTCCTTGTGATTCAGGTAAAGGGCCAATGATATCGACAGAGATTATTTCCCATGGAGAGGATGGGATTTCATTAGGGTGAAGAGGAGTGTGTTGAGGAATAGGTTGATTTTTTGCTTTTTGACACTTATCACAACCTTTACTATAGGCCTCTACATCCTTTCGGATAGTTGGCCAGTAGTATTGGGTCATGATGAGGTCTTGTGTCCTCTTGGCTCCAGGGTGACCTGCTAGTGGGTGATCGTGGTTCTTCTTGATGATTTGTTCACGGAGTTCTTTATGATATGGTACATAAAGCAGGTCTTTCCACTTTATTAACCCGTTTTCCTGTTTCCATTGAGTCCCTTGTTTCTCAAGTCCTTCGTGGGCAAATCGCTCTGCTTTCTTCTGGTACTGAGTGATCTGAGATTCAATACTCGACCAGTTTTGAGCTCAGATTTTCTCATGATCTTCAAAAAACCTATTGGGAAGAAGGATCTTGTCTTTGTTATCAAGGTTTACCCCCTTCTCATAATCTGGCCTCCTGGACAGAGGGTTGGCCAGATTAGTCTTGCCCAATCTATGCTTTATCACAAAGTCATATTCTTGGATGAGTTGTTGCCATCGGGCTTGACGGCAGGATAGATCGATTGGTTTTTTGAAATACTCAAGATTTTTATGATCCGCGAGGACTTCGAAAACATGCTTAGCTCCAAGCAAGTATTGGTGCCATTCCTTAAGAGCGAATATTATGGCTAACATTTCAAGGTCAGCAGCATGATAATTATGCTCTGCGTCATTGAGAGATCTCGATATAAACGCAATGGGATGCCAATTCCTGTTTTGGAGCTGAGACAACACGGCACCCACTCCAATGCCAGACCTGTCGGTCTTGACTCAGAATGGATTGTCATCAGTCGGCATGGCTAATGCCGGCGCAGATGTCAGTGTGTTCTTAAGAGTGTCCATCGCCTTTTGGCACTCTGGTGACCATTTGAACTCTTTCAATTCTGAGGTGAGAGCATTCAATGGTCTTGTGATCTGGGCGAAGTTCTTTATGAATCGCTGATAAAAGTTTAAAAAGCCGAGGAAACCACATAGCTGTTTGCAGCTTTGTGGGATGGGCCATTCTTTTATGGCTTGTATCTTTTTGGGCTCCATCTTAACACAATCTTGGGAAATGATAACTCCCAAGAACTCGGTCTCTTTTACTTCGAAATCGCACTTGTCGTGCCGAAGGTAAAGTTGCTCTTTCCTTAGGGTGGCGAGAACTTCTTGAACTACTTTTCGATGCTCTTCAAGGGTTTTCGTGAAAATCATTATGTCGTCTATGTAGACTACAACAACTCCACGATCGATTTGCTCCTTAAACAAGAAGTTTATTATTGTTTGAAAAGTGGCGGATGAATTGGTCAACCCAAAGAACATCACTAGCGGTTCGAATAATCCTCTATTCGTGCAGAAAGCCGCTTTCCACTCGTCTCCTTCTTTCATTCGTACATTATTGTACCCCCATCTTACATTGAACTTAGTATAGAATTTGGCTGATTTGAGTTTGTCTACCAGTTCATTGATAAGGGGCAGTGGGTACCGGTTTCGCACCATGATGGCGTTTACTTTCCAGTAATCTTGTACAGAACGAAGTCGTCTGTCTTTCTTCTTAATAAGGAAGAAAGCGGAGGCAAAGGGGCTTTTAGATGGTTGAATATGTCTGCTTTTCAAAATTTCCTCTAGGAAATCATCTAACTCCTTTTGTTCCCCTGGACCCAGTGGGTAGGTTTTACAATCTATAACGTGCTCTCCTGGGAGCAGTTCAATCGCATGATCCCATGGTCTTCTAGGTGAGAGTTCGTTAAATGATTTCTTGGCGAAGACATCCGCAAAGTCATGTATATATGATGGTGCTGCTTCCTTGAAGGTTTTCTTCTTCTTGGTAGCGTATTCTTTCGCAGCGATCTCGGTAGCTGTATTTCTAAAGAGCCAATCGAGATCAAACTGAAATAGTCTGTTGCCTTCAGAGTACTTTATTTCTTCGTCTTCCTCTTCATCATCTTCAACTTCTCCCAGTTTTGGCATATGATCATCTTTACACCGGAATTCGATCTGACCTGTTGGCCAGTCGATATTGGGATAATGTAGTCAAAGCCAATCGTGTCCAAGGAAGATGGTATTGGTTCCGAGGCTTGTAATGGACAGGGCGATCTTTTCACTATGGTCGGCTATCCTTATTTCGACCACTGCAAACTCAGTAATTTGGCCTGCTTTGTTAAGCGAGCCGTCAGCGTTGTAAACCTTTACTGGTATCGGCAGCTTATTGGTCAAGATGCCCTTTTCTCTTACAAACTCCTTGTCTATCGCAGATCCCGTGCATCCAGAGTCTATTAAAGCCTTGACTTCTATGTTTTGTCCATCATCAGTGTGAATGACAATAGGAATTTCAAGGAAGTTTCTGTGTCTCCTTCTTTCAGAAGCCTTTTTGAATCTCAGCTTTCACTGAAGATCTCGCAGATACACTGTCATATCTTCGTCTGACAAGGTACGGAGGTTTTTTATTAGATCCTTGTCTACCTCAGGACGTCTCTTGTGGTGGACAAAGGATTTCAGATGGTCTGTTGCCCTCTCTTCACTTTCATGAATTTGGCGTCTCATCCATCCTACAGTCCATGGATCTATTGTGTTCAACCAATTGTGTTTGACTCTTTTCATGCCCATACTTCCAAATCCCTTTGTGCCCCGCTCTGTTTGTTCTTCAAAGCGGTCATATTCTCTTACAACAGGGGTTTGAATCTTTTCAACTATGAGTTGGGCGATCTGATCTCGGAGATTGACTTTAAACTCTTTATTGGAATGATTTACAAGGAGGACTTTTACCTCCCCCCTATAATTGGAGTTGATTACACCAGCTCCGGTGGCTATAGATGCCTTTAAAGCTAAGCTGGAACATGATGCGATACGGCTGTAATGGCCTTTCTTGATGGCGAAACACATTTTTGTGAACACTAAAGCCTGCCCTCTGGCTGGAATGATTACTTCTTCTCCTGTGTACAGATCATACCCTGCTGCACCAGGGGATCCTCGCTCTGGGAGAGGAATTGTTCGGTCTACTCACACGACCTCAAGGATTCCTTTCTCATTTTCTTTCCTTGCGATCTCGAGCACCTCATCATCACTAAGGGTTTTCCGAGGTTTACCCAAAACCGTCTCTTTCTTCTGTTGTAATATTTTTACAATCGGGGTCTTACTTTTTTCAGCCAATTGTGACTTAGTCTCCTTTACTTGTTTGCAAGGTAACATAGCAAATCTATTGCTTGTACATACAACAGGCGATACTACTTTGGAAGAAACTTTGTCCTTTGGCGAACTAGAGCGGCTGCTCTCTAGTCGCTTTGTCCAAAACCCTGCTCATCGTTTTCCACTTGCTTAATGGAATCCACGAGCTTCTTGTCTGTTTCATAAAAAATCTTTACTTCTCTGAATACAGCGGTTCACATCCACTTCACAAGAGTTCTCGGAGGGTGGTCCTTACACGGCCAGGCTTTTCCATACTTAAAACAAAGTCCTTTGGCATGTGCCTCCCCAATGTCCATAGGCACACCTGCTCCTCTGAATGTTCCAGCTGTGCTAGAATTCGATGTCGCAGGTGTTGCTGATTTGGGCTGCTGCAGAGCCTGGGAAGAATCGTTGGTTCTATTGGAACCAGGACTGGTAGCCACGGTGGTCCTGTTCCTCCAATTGGGATTAAAATTGGTGTGGGAGGGGTTATTTGTCTTATGCAGCTTCCTCGCTTGGATCGCTGCCTCTGCCATCCTCAAGTGTCTCTCCCACTTGGTTAGTGATGTTGAGAAGATGAGACTGGGCATTCCTTGCTCTGTGAAATTTAAAATATCCTCTCTTATGCCTGACTGGCATATGCATAGGAGCGTCTCATCAAACTCCTGATTGTGTGTCATCCTGGCTTCGGATATCAGCTGGGACATCTGGTTGAAGAAATCCTCAACCGAGTTAGACCCTTGTTTCAAGGCCATCAGCTTTTCATAGGCCTCTCGCCTAGCGGTGGCTGGCCTGAATTGATTGTCGAGGACATCCTGGAACGTCTGCCAGTCGTCCAAACCGAGTCGGGATTCGAAGTACAGGTTCACGAACCTGGTTTCAGAGTTTTCTTCATCTCCATCCATAAAGCTTAGGGTCAGGATGATTTTTTGATGATCGGAGGGAACTTCATTAAAGCCCAGGAAGTAATTGCGGACAGCGATAGTCCATGGCTTGTACTTCGCCTTTTCTCCTTTAAATATGAATGGTTTGGAAATAAAGCTTTTTGAGAGCTTGGGTCCTGATGTGATCTGGGGAGATTGAGGTCTAAGCGCTCCACGCTCAGCAGCGGGCGGCTCTCTCATCTCATCCTCAGAGTCATCTTCAGACTCTCCTAAGTGTCTCAAAGGCTTCTTGCCTTTACGGGGGCGCAGGGTGTGTTCGGTAGGCATGATCCTACTAGCTTCCATGGCTCGCTGAGCCTGGAATTGGATAGCGCTGGGTGGTTCTGGGGGAACACTGTGCACGAAGGCATTGGCGTTGTAGTGGTTCAGCCAGTCAGCATATCTGACTGAAAATGGGAGGGTTTCATCATTGTACTGGGGAGGACTGGTAGATAGCAAGGATGTCGACATTGTTGGTGTGGATGGGGTGGAAGGGGTAGGGCTGTTCGCAATCTCCAAGCTCTCTGGATTCTGACCAAGGTCTCTCACCAGAGATCTAGAGCGAGGGCGTGTATATGGTTGGGGCATAAAACAAAAACTTTGTCTTCTTTGATGGTCTCCTTCGTGGCTTCTTCTTTCCACTTGAAGGTAGATGGCGTCCGCGGATTGGTACTTTTTATAGTCCAAAAGTCCAAACAACTCGATAGACGGTTAAACCAGTATAGAACAATGCTTTAAAGCAGTGTTTTACTATGAGCCGTAACACAAGAACTCATTGCAGCGGGGACCAGATGTGTCATCTATCCCTAGATGCCTCGGCAGCCCCAGCACGGGTAGGGGGTTGGCAATACCAGTGTTTGCTCATATAACTCAGAGTGAGAGTCTAGCAACCAAATAACAGTGGTTTACCGACAGACTTCGAGTGTCTGTGCACTGGTCTCCCTGCCCTGGGATCCAGGTTTGTGCTCTTTGGCGAAGTGCCTCCGAGCGGAGGATGGGTAATCTCGTTCAAAGAGAACTTGATTGGAAGGATGGAAGTCGAAGAAAGAACTTAGATGTAAGGTTGCCTAATGGCGGGAAGGGTAACTATCTCCTCTTAAACCAAGAAGGATAGGCAAAAACTGTTGAGGAAATTGGCGTGTTTGAGAGGGCATCGTCAATGTGACAACATTGTGCTCTAGTCTTGAGAGTGGGAGCTAGGCTCGAACCAGCTCTAGCGTTGAAGAGAGAGAGTGATAGAGTGAAAAGTTGAAAGGGTTGGTTGCTTGTCGTGGATGACAACGAGCAGAAAGGAAGAAATGATACACTTGGAATTATGTCAGACCTCAACCACAAACTATGTGAGCCTAATGAACTGAATTCCAAGCATGAGAAAATACAAGGTAACTACTGACTACCTTTATATACTACAGCCTTATGCACACAGACCATGCCTTAAGGGAACATTCTGATTAGATGGTGGCTGTGCAATAAGATAAGATAAGATAACTAAAGAGAAAGGAAAATAGTCGTTTCTGACAGGTTACAATGCACTCATGGTTGTGGTCAACCATGGGCTTATGAAGGGGATAATCTTAACTCCTTGTGCTTTGATAATTAGCACTGAAGGAGTTGCTAAAATCTTCTATGAAAAAGTCTTTACCAGGTTCAGTCTCCATAACCACATTATCTCAGATTGAGGACCACAGTTTGCCTCTGCATTTGCTAAGTAATTGGCTAGAATTTTTCAATACAATGTACACCTCTCCTCCATATACCACCCCCAAACTGACAGTGAAACTGAATGTGTTAATCAGGAAGTGGAGATCTATCTATGAATCTTCTGTAATGGAGTACAAACACATTGGAGAGAACTGATCCCCTCCACAGAGTTCCACCACAATTCCTTAGTACACTCTATCACCAAGAAAACCCCATTTTTTCTCATGATGAGCTATGAACCTCATGCATACCCCCCACTCCAACCTTCTTTTGTTGACTCCCTCAACGGATGCCTCTCTCACATAGAAAAAGCATGAGAAAAAGCACTAGTGGCCCATGAACTGGCCCAGAAGTTGATGAAGTCCCATGTCACTGCCAAGTTCATCCCCTAGAAACAGGGTGATAAGGTATGGTTGGAAGGAAAGAACCTCCATGTGCTGGATCAATTATGAAAACTCCTGCCCAAGCAATACAGCCCATTTGAAATAGAAGCAGTTGTTTTCCCTATCACCTATTGCCTCTGACTTCCTCTGACTGTTATGCTTGGACTGGGGTGGTATGAGCATAGACTTGGACTAGCTTTTTGTCATTCATTCTAAGTGCACAGAGGCAGCTTAACCCCAGACTGCAACTGAGGATTTGGGTTTGGAGGGACTAAGTCAAGAGATCGTCGAGGATTGGTTGCAAGGAATTAGCAGTACTTCCAAGTAGATCTAGTCTAAGGAGTACAGTACATGGGGCAAGGTTTATATACCAGTATAAACCAAGCATGGACCAAGTTTATAAAAGAAAACAAGGGAATTGTATGACTTGAAAGAGAATGGCCATTGGCTGAATAGAAAGTTGTATGATGAAATGTGAATGAATCTGAAGGAATAAAGTGTGACTGTGGGAATGGTCAAACAGAAAATCTAAAAGGATAAAATGTAACCATGGAAACGGTTGAGTGGTTATACAGTTCATGTACAGTGAGAAATGAAAAAAAAAAAAATAAAGAGATGAATAGATGAATTATAACATTACCCTCCATTTAGACAAAAGGTTACCCAAACTTTCTTTATAAATCAACAAACCTGCCAGCTGGGGAGCCCATAATGTTAGAGATATCAACATCATCAATGACGTCATCCCCTGGATCTGACCCTATAGGTGCTCAGAAATGTGGTTGATAGGAGGGTCAATGCTGATGTTGGGAAGAGCAGGAAGATTGTGATGATTGGCTGGAAGAAGAGGACAAGGTGTTGTGATGACAAAGAGGGCTACTTGCTTGGATATGACCAGATTGGAAATGAAGACATAATGGACATTGATACAGGGAGCAGTTCATGTGAATGTGACCCAGTCGTTGACAGACAAAACATGCTTCAGGAAAGCATGGGTCAGATAGGGGTAGTGGGGTCAGTGTGATGGCTCATTGTCAGTCTTTTTCAAAGGATTGTCATTCCAATTGGTCAAGCATTCTAACTTTGTCCTCTGTTAGGACTGGGGTGATGGCGTCATCAGGGGTGAATCTTCCATGGGGAATGGAAATGGTAGCGGTGGGAGATGGCAATGGGTCTCTGCAAGGTGGTAATGGAATGGGATCTGAAGATGAGGTTCAATGGAACAGGGGACTGTTAGGGGACCTGTGGGTCTAGAGGTCGCTGAGTACATCCTCCATTTGGAGTTGGTCCATCCTAATCAGTAGCTGGTTCTCTATCTCATCTCTTACATGTTGAGCCATCTGAATGGCCATCCTGCATTTTGTACAAGCTCTTCTTGCAAGTCATTGCAGGGCTTGGGTAACCAGACCATGACATGGTCTAAACAAAGGATGACACGCTGGTTTGCTAGGAAAGATCTATAAAGAACGTCTAATGGTGAATTGGTATCTAAAGAATGAGATAAAGAAAGGGCATAGGTTGGGTCTAAAAGTGGTATCATTATCGTTTGAAGGTCAATTTCAGACAAGGGGTTTTTGAGTCTGCAGGTGTAGGGATGTTTGAGCTAGGTGTTCATGTTGGTAATTCAGGTTCAAGAGTGGGATGAGGGAAATAAATGTGGGTGTACCTTTTTATAGGCTTTTAGCAATCTAGATGCATTGTCTAAGGAACCTTCCGGTTTTCATGAGTTATTGGCCAATGGGTATCCTTTCCACTTGATTAGGAATTTCCATCGAGTCGGGGATCCCTTGTGACCAAGGATCACTTCTATTTCATATTCTTCCTTCCCATCAATAAGGTCAGGTTGTGGTTGTTTGAAATTCGGACCATGTACATTGTTTTTGTGATAGGGAGATAAGAGGGAAGCGTGAAACATGGGGTGGATCTTTCATGTTTCAGGGAGTTGAAGTCAGTAGGTGATCAGGGATAGGACTTTCATAATCATAAATGGTCCTTCCCATTTCATGGCAAACTTCAGGTTATCGATGTGGTGTTTCAAATTGTGCACCTCTAGCCAAACTTTGTCCCCTTTGGCAAAGGGAGTAAACAAGTGTCGGTTTCTTTTCTTCATTGTCATCTGGGCTAGCTCATGTGCAGCTAGTGCTTCATCTTGAGCTGCAGAGAGCTGTTTCAGGCAGTTTTCTACCATGGGGAGATTGGTATTAAATATGATTATGGGAAGTGATCAGGATTTATATCCCATTATTAGGAAGAACGGGGATTTCCCAGTTGTGGAGTAAGGTTGGTGGTTATGTGCAAATTCTGCCATAGGGATCTTTTCTGCCCATGAGGTTGGGTTCATTTCACAGTAGATCCACAGGTAAATTTCAATTTCCTGGTTCACTCATTCCATTTCTCCATCTGTTTGGGGGTGATATGCCATGGATAGGGTGATGTCATATTCAAGGAGTCATCCCAGTTCTTTTGTGAAGGCAGAGGCGAACTGTGGGCCTCGGTCTGAAATAATCTTCTTGTAAAGGCCAAAACGAGTGTAGACCTTTTCGTAAAACAGGGCTGCGATGCCAGCCAAATTGATTGTCTTCTTCATTGGGCAAAGGATTACCCCCTTCATAAGCCCATGGTCGACCATGACTAGCAACAAATCAAAAGTGTGGGATAGGGGGAGGTCAGTTATCAAGTCGTAGGACACCTGTTGGAAGGGTCTGGACATGCAAGAGGGGATCAGGGTCAGAGGGGCCATGGTTGGATGGGTGTTCACCTTGTTTTGCTGGCAAGTAGCGCAGCCATCAACATATTTTCTAATATAGGCAGCCAGGCCAGGCCACCAATATTCGTGGGCGACTAGTTGTCATGTTTTCAGGTAGCCAGGGTGTCCAGCAGAGCTGTGATTGTGATTTTGAGATACCACGGCATGTCAATGATCAGGGGGAATATAGACCCGGTTCTGGTATGTGAGAATTCCAGCGTTATATTTCCAGTCAGAGAGTCGGTCTCAAAGAAAGGATGGGATACCTTCCATGTGTCAAAGAGCCATAAGGACAATGGGATCATTGGGGGTAGAAAGACAAATCTTGTCCTGTAAGGCAACATCTATGAGGTTAACAAAGACTAACTGGGAGGGTTGTTGCTGTATTATCATCATTGTGGGGGATTATCAAATCTGGTCATCAGAAAAGAGCATCAGGTCCAGATAAAAGTTTTCCCGGTATGTGCATTATCTGGAAGTCATAATCTGTGAGGTCTAATAACCATCGTGCTTGTCATCTATTCAGGTTCTGCAGTTTCCTGAAATATGTTAGGTTTCATGGTCAGTAAAGATTATTACTTTGTATGGAGTCCCCTGTAAGTATTGGCGCCATGTCTTCAATGCTCAAATGATGGCAAGCAGTTCTCTGTCAAAGATGTCGTAGTTTCATTCTGGGGAAGTGAAAGTCTGGGAGATATAGGCACAAGGGTGCCATTCCCCATTCATATCTGTCTGTAACAATATCCCTCCAGTGGTATACTTGGAGGTGTTAGTCATGATGGTAAATGGTCGTTCAAGATTTGGCATAGCCAGAACTGGTTCTTGTTATGACCTTGCAATCACACCACTAGCCGAGCCCATTGCAGTGTACACCAGCTACTGGTAAGGATAGAAAAGAGGAGGGAAAGAGCTAAAGCACACCAATCAGACGGTTTTAACCCGAATAGACAAGTGGTCAAAGCTGGGGATGCCAGCGATGAACACAAGCCCTTTTATATTGTACAGAGATGCGCACAAACCAAGCAGTGTGTGGAACTAATTACTATATATGTACATAGTGTTTTCACAGAGGCAGTATAAAATGGAAGAGAAGCAACGGAGATTAAATAGGTGTGTAAACCATGAGGCATGATGTCATAGTCTAGAGTGGTCTAGACCTGGGTCATGTGCATGCTCCCATGATCACGTGTACTAGTCATGTGACTTTGAAAGTAGAAAGTGAAAGTGAAAAGTTAGGTTAGAAAATAGGGGTTCATAACACTACCCCCCCTGAAGACTTGTATTCCAGATGAGTTGCCATGAAACCAGTACCCACTTCAGGTCCAAAGATACTAAATAACAAAGTGAATTCAGCTGTTGAATGTCCACAAAGAGGTCGAGGGGTGGAGGGGTGGGCATGGTGATATATTTGAACTGCATTCTGTGCATGTACCAAATGATCTGCTGGTTCCCAAGTTCAATCTGCTTCATCATAACCGTGCCAATGAACCAAATATTCAAGCTTCCTGTGATTTATCTGAGAAGAATCAATTGATTCCATTTCGTATTCTTTGTGACCCTCATCAGACACCTTGGTTGCATCTGGGCAAGAGACAAGTTGCCCTGATAGCATGTTGTGATAGGGTTTAACATGAGAAATGTTCACAACTGGATGAATATGAATGGAAGAAGGAAGACGCAATTCAACTGTGTTAGGAAGGAGTCGAATGATAGAATATGGTCCAATCCATTTCTGGGTAAGTTTGCGTGCAGTATATGGTAATGTCAAGTTGTCCATTGACAGCCAAACTTTATCTTTTAATTTATAAGCGGGAGCATCAGACCGTCTATTGTCTTACTGCTTTATTATCTGATCATGAGCATGCTCAAGCGATTGACGCACGTCATCATGTGCAACACCAGCCTGCTGATGAAAGTGTCCTGTGAGGGAAGAGGAAGATCCTTTGAAACCGAGCTGAGGGTGATAGTTACAAGTAACTGTGAAGGGAGTGTTTCCAGTAGATGTTGTGAGTGAGGAATTATGGTGGAATTGGGCTAGCTTAATCCACTCGCTCCAGAGCTCCTGCTTCTTCGACACGTAAGTATGTAAGTACTGCTCCATTTCGTGATTCAATCACTCAATTTGCCCATCCATCTGGGAATGGTAGGTGGTAGAGATCTTCTGCAAAATCCCGAGGAGTTTGCACAGATCTGTGGTAAACTTGGATATAAACTGGGGTCCTTGGTCCGATACAACCGTCAAGGGGAGGCTGTGGATATACCAAACATTGTCTCTAAATATTTTAGCCAGATCCATAGAAGAAGTGTTTTTTGTGCACAGCACATAGACAACTTCTTTTGAGAAACGATCAACTATAGTACAAACAGCATCGAAGGTCATTAGAAAGTGGTAGTCTGGTAACAAAGTCTATAGAAATATCCTTCCATGGTCGTTTTGATGCTAGAAGAGGCAATAGTTTTCCTGCCAGTGCTTTTTGCTTACCTTTCATGAGGGCACATCTGTGGCAGTGTTCTACATATTAAATAATATCCTTTTTCATAGCAGGCCAAGAAAGAACTTGGCAACCTGCTGATAGGTACAATATTGTCCGGCATGACCTAATATGGGTTTGTCATGGCAAATGCCTAGAAGTTTGATGTGGAGCGCCTCAGGTACAAAGACCTTTTGCTCATTATCTTTGATAAATAAAGAAGAGGAACTATAATAACAATATCCTGGTATAAAAGTGTCTTTTATTTTTTCTAATTCTTTTTTAAGTTTTTCTTGAAATGGAGATGAAAGAGAAACATTTTTAACAAATAATTTTTCTGGTAACACAATAACATCCTTATTGAGATCTAAGACTGTGTCTCCATGGTCCAGTCATCAAGATAAGGCATCAGCCCAATTTTGCAATATGGGCGTATAGATAAAGATGTAATTGAATTTTTGGAGAAAGGCATGCCATTGTGCTTGTCTCCCAGACAGTGTTTGCGGCTTTTTCCAATATTCAAGATTCTTATGATCTGTCCAGATCTCAAATTCAGTACGACCTATTAAATAATGGTGCCATTCTTCTAAGGTGCGAATCACCGCTAAGAGTTCTTTATCATAAATAGAATAGTTCTGCTCTGCAAAATTGAAAGAATGAGAAAGGAAGGCACAAGGCCTCCATACCATATCCAGACATTCTTGCCATAATACTCCTCCTGTGGCAATGTCTGAAGCATTCATCTCTACCCGCATTCTTCTCAAGCTATCTGGATAAGTGAGAAGTAGGGCTTCCATGAACTTCTTTTTAAGGGCCCTAAAAGCGGCTTTTTCTTCTATGCCCCATCGGAAAGGGGTGTTCTTTTTTTTTAAGTTATTTAAAGGGTGGGTGATATCGACAAAGCCCTCAATGAACTTCTATAATAATTACATAAACCTAAAAATGCTTGTACCTGTTTCAAGCATGTTGGCTCTGGCCAATCTTCAATGGCAGCTGTCTTTTTGCCCTGCATTTGGACACTGTCTTTAGAAACTACCATTCCTAGAAAATCTACTTTGTCAGCAGAGAAAATACATTTTTCTGGTTTGACAAATAAGTCATTCTTGTGCAAGTGCAAGAGAACTTCTTTTACCAGGTCTTTGTGCTTCTCCTTGGTTTTTCCTTTGGAGAAGACCATGATATCGTTCATGTAAATAATTACGAACACATACATGTTGTTAAAGATGTTGTTCATCATTCCCTGGAAAGTAGAGGGTGAGTTCATGAGACTGAAATACATAATGGTTGGTTCATAGGCTCCAATGGGCATTACAAACGCTGCTTTCCATTTGTCACCTTCTTTGATTCGGATATTATTAAATCCCCATCTAAGATCCATCACGGTGAAGATGTCAGCACCTTTAAGCCAATCAATTAACTGCGAGATCAGGGGTAACGGATAAGCATTTTTAACTGTTCCATTGTTTAAATATCAATAGTCCATAACGAGACATTTCTTCCCATCTTTTTTGGAGATAAAGAAGATCAGTGCCGTTTGAGGTGACTTACTGGGCCTAATATATCCTTTTTTCAATTCTTTTTCTATGAAATTACAGATTTCCTCATTTTCCATATCCAACATAGGAATAACCCTACCCTTCTTAGGAACAAAGTCGGGTTTGAAATCTATTGCGTGATCCCAGGGTTTCCTTATTGGCATCCGAGAAGACTCATTCTCTGAGAACTGGTCCAGGAAGTTGTGATAAGCTTTAGGTACATGAGCCGCGACTTCATGTTCTATGCTACGTACATCTACGAATTGCTGTTCCACAGCTTGCTTAATTAATTGGCACTGTTTAGTGCATCATCCATAAGAAATGGTCTTTTTGACCCAATCTATCATAGGGTTATGGCGACTAAGCCAATCATACCCAATCATCATGGCATGTGACCCTAAGGAGATCACAAATGCCTCTATGGCTTCATAATGTCCGTGAATTGAAATAAATAATTTTACCTTATGCTGTATCTTGCCTGCTGCTCCTTGAGAGATGTCAGCATTGAAAATAGTCACAGGTTTTTCTAAAGGGATTAATTTAATTTTGTGGCTTTCGCAATATTTTTTGTCTATAAATGCATTCACCACACCAGAGTCTAACAGAGCTTGTAGAGTTCTTGTCCTCTATTGATCCTGACTCTGGTACATGATGGCCACAAAAGGAGAAAAGTCTCCTCTACATGTTAAAAAACTTTTTTCTGTAGGGATTTTGTTAGTAAATAGTGAAGAGGAAAAAGTATAGTCCAACAGGGAATCAAGCATGCTATTGTTTGAGTCTGGCACCAAGTTCCATGAAGGAGACCCCCTTTTGGACTTTGAACTACCTGATATTAAATATGTAAGAGCCAAGCTAATAGTACATATTGGAAAGTCTTTCTTGCAGCACAGCTTGAGGTCCTTAGATTCCGTTCCCTGGAGTGGCCAACCAGCCAGCCCATCCGAATTACTTACCGTAGGTGACTGGGTTTCCCCAGAAGGATGCTCCTGCTCTGGCTGGTCTGCAGAGCTTTTGCTTCTGAGACCCCACTCAGAAGTTGAAAAAGAACAGGGATGAGGCACCAAAACTATGGGTTTTTCCTTGGTGGTAGGGCTGCTACTTGTCTTTAGGACTTCTCTGGTCTCCTGCCCAGCTGTACTACGAGTAGGACTAAAGTTACAACTCACTGCGTGCGATACATAGTCCAATTTTACATGTGATAGTACTTCATAAATATTTCTGAGCTGACTATCATAGCCCAGAAGCCAATCGTAAACTATTTTTTCTTTTATTTCTTTTCCACTTTTTTCTTCCTTTTTTATTTTTGAAGGTCCATGTCCACTGAACACCCTACCGTTCAGGGACTGTTTCATTTTAAAGAGTCTGCAGTTTTGGCTTTCACCTCAGCTATAAAGACATTGAGCCAATAAGCCTGTGCCTCTTCTCCCATGTAGGCTTGCCTACTTGAGGCACTGGGTTGCGCCTGAACTTGTGCAGCCTGTACTTGTGCAGCCTGTACTTCTGGCAACTGCACTTCCCAAACTTGTTTGTAGGAACCAGTGTCCTCATTTAACACCCAGGTTCCAATTGCCCTATTCTGAGCCTGGGGTTGGGCTTGTCCTTGTGGAGGTTGAGGCCTCTGGTTGGGATTTTTTGGGCAGTCCCATTTAATGTGCCCTGGCTTCCCACAGCTGTAACATGTCCTTGTGTCTAGAGTGGTCTTTACTGCATTGACAGACATTGGGGCTCCTCTGCCCAGTTGGGTGCCTGTTTGAGTGAATCGGGGAGGCTGTCTCCAGGGTCCTGCAACCCATGTATCAGGATCACGCTCTCAAAGTGAGTGCGGCCTAAAACGATGAATACCAAGCGTGAGAAAACTACACAATACGCTACTAACTACTTATATACTACATGAGGAGTGCGCTTGGGCCAACTGAGGGCCGGCTATGGAACGGCCTAGACTATCATGACATCACAGGTCCCTTAGCCCTAGTGGCTGTGCGATAAGATAAGATAAGATGAAAAGAGATAAGATCCTATGGTACAAGTATCGAAAGGGAGAAGGAAAATGAGAGTTCTGACACCATGGCTGTCAGAACCATCCTTGTTGTTGTCACTGTTGGCCGCCATGGCCGAAATTCATATCGTGCTCGATCATGGCCAATTCAAAAGCTCACCCTACCCTTCTGTAGGTGGCTATCAATGACTGCAGCCTTTCTTCTTCAGCTGGAGCATTCATGTGAACCTGTAAATAAACACGGGGGTCCACTCCCGTTTTGAGGAGATTTATTGTGTGGTTCTCTTCCACATTGGCCTCTTTTGACAAAATGTTGAATCTTTGCAGAAACCGTCAACTGGGGCGTTATTCTGCTTTATATTTTGAAGAGTCCTTAAACTCTTGTATGCAAGCACATCTATCTGAAAATGCTCTTTTATATCAGTGAGCAAGAACTGCCAGTTCGGCCAGGCATTGTCGCCCTGGCGAACTCCTTGGATGACTTTTTCTTCATCCCCACAGTACTCCTCTAGCCGGAGTCTAGCGTATGCTGCCACTTTTCCCTTCATACGGGAGAGGATGGCAACTGTCCTCAACTTGTCTGAATCCTAACTTTGAAAGGAGACCCAGACTTTTACATTGGCGATCCAATTGCAGAACTTGGATCTTTCGCCTTCCCAATCTCCTGGGTCGGCAACTTTCTTTGTTATAGAGGCGCTTTCCCTCTTTCGGTTTTTTAAAAATGCAGCAAGGAGCTGCTTCAACTTTTCGGCCTCAGAGGCCATTTTTGTGTGGGTTGGAGAGGAAGGTGGGAAGAGGTGTAGTCAAGAAAAGGAATCTTCTAAAGGTTCTTGAGGATCCACTTCAAACTCTAGTCCTTACTGTCCACTATCTTCCAAGTGAACTCTGGGGATTTGATAGATGAAGGAATGTAACTGGTATTTTTTTGATCGCAGGTAATAATGTCTGTGTTGAAAGGTTTCATAGCAAGTCTTCTTCAGCAATCCATGTACCAAAGAAATACTACACATAAACTATTTTTAGAGCTAGTTAAAGACGCTCTACCTCCCTGGTTGCAGGGGACTAACAAAATGATATATCCTCAGCCCAGCAACTTCCGCGAGAGGTTACTGGTCGGACTTCACAAACTAGGCATGACCCTAGTGCAGCTATCAACCCAAGTGGGCAAGGTGGAAGTTTCTAACTAGCAATACAAAAACATGCCCTTCCTAGGGGCTCCCCTAAAGGTGTCAGGGGACAACGAAATGAAAACATGCCCTTCCTAGGAGCTTTCCTAAAGGTGTCAGGGGACAACGAAATGCAAACTGGAAACTCCCAGTATGAGGCCCTATTCTCTGGGTGGCAAAAAGTCCTTTTCTGGATATGACAATCCAATAGCCATCAAGTGGCTATAAGCTCTCGTTCCCTTGACCCTGGGACCCAGGTAGTATATCAAGCTTTGACCAAGTGTTATGACCTTGCAATCACACCACTAGCTGAGCCTGTTGCAGTGTACACCAGCTACTGGTAAGGATAGAAAAGAGGAGGGAAAGAGCTAAAGCACACCAATCAGAAGGTTTTAACCTGAATAGACAAGTGGTCAAAGCTGGGAATGACAGCGATGAACACAAGCCCTTTTATATTGTACAGAGATGCACACAGACCAAGCAGTGTGTGGAACTAATTACTATACATGTACATAGTGTTTTCACGGAGGCAGTGTGGAATGGAAAAGAAGCAACAGAGATTAAATAGGTGTGTAAACCATGAGGCATGATGTCATAGTCTAGAGTGGTCTAGACCTGGGTCATGTGCATGCTCCCATGATCACGTGTACTAGTCACGTGACTTTGAAAGTAGAAAGTGAAAGTGAAAAGTTAGGTTAGAAAATAGGGGTTCATAACAGTTCTTCAGTAAAGATTGTCTTCAGCCATTTGAAGGCTTTGTCATGTTGCAGTCCCCATTCCCAGGGGTGATTCTTCTTTGTTAGGTCGAGAAGGGATCTGGCAATGTTGGAATAATGGGGTACAAATTGTCTGTAGAAGTTAGTGAACCCCAAAAATGATCAAACATCTTTCACTTTTGTTGATGTCAGCCAGTTTTCAATCCCCATCACCTTGACCAGATCCATAGTGACATGTCCTTGCTTGATAATCATGCTGAGGTATTCAACTTCTGTACAGTTGAAATGGCATTTTTCGAGCTTTAGAAAGAGGTTGAGTTTCTTCATGCATGCTAAGACATGCCGTGTTCATTCTTTGTGTGTCTTCGTATCACCTGAGAAGATTAGCAGGTCATCCATGTATATTATCAGCCATCCTTCCACTATCATATCCCTAAAGGAGTCATTCATGAACCTTTAAAAGGTGGGGTGTAAGTTTGAGAGACCAAAGAACATTACGGTTGGTTCGTAGAGCCCTTTGTGAGTAATAAAAGCAGCTTTCCATTGATTGCTGTCTTTGATCCTGATGTTGTTGTACCCCCATCATACATTAAACTTTGTGTATACGTTCGTGTTCTTCAGCTTGTCGATGAGGTTGGAGATTAGCAGGAGGGGGTAGGCATCTTTGATCGTGTGTTCATTGATGTATTGATAGTCTTGGCATGGTCATAAACTGCTGTCCTTCTTTTTGATGAAGAAGAAAGGGGACACTTGGGAAGACTTTGATGGTCATATTTTTTTTATTCATAGATTTCTTCAATGAAGGCTTTTGTAGCCTTTTATTCATTGGGGGACAGTGGGTATACTTTCGCCACTTTTGGGATGAAAGAGTTGTTGAGATCTATTGGGTGGTCATAAGGTCATGAAGAAGGGACATGGTTGGTGGTCTCCTTTTCGAAAATCGTTCTAAACTCCTTGTATTTTTTCAGGAGAGTTGGTTTTGGTTTTGTCTTTTCAGCTTCTTTGGCAAGTTTCATGGCTGTTATATATGCGTGGAGCCACCACACTATTTGGTGTTGGGGAAGTCGTTCTACACTTTGGAGTATCCTTCATTCTTCATTGGCGTGCTTCCTCATCTGTCTCATCATCTGTTCAGGTGTTGTGATTCCACAAAAGCTAAGAACTTTCTTCGTATCTTCATCGGAAGATCCAAAGCCCTTGTCTCCTCATTCGGTATTGTCGAGTTCTTCAACTTCGTCTGGTGATGAGGTGTCAATTTTTTCCAGCACAAGTTGAGCTACTCAATCTCCAGCATTTATCTTGACTTCATCCTTCGAGTGGTTGAACAGTAGAACTTTCATGGGTCCTCTGTAGTCAGGGTCAATCATGCCCACTTTGATCTGGATCATGTGCTTGATAGCAAGTCCACTTCGGAGGGCTATTCGTCTGTAGGTCCCTTTCAGGAGATGTATGGCTATCTTCATGTTAATCAGTTCCTTGCCAAGGGCAGGAATTGTCATTGGTTTGGCAGCATATAGGTCATGTTCTGCCGCATGCTCAGATCCTTTCATGGGAATCTTCACGTTCATTGTTAGCCTTTTGTAGACATGGACTCGGGGTTCTTTGAGGATGAAATCTTCAATGGTAAAGCTGGTTAGCAATGATGGCTACCAGTAGAAGAGAGACTAGATCTTTTGTTATGCTTGGACTGGGGTGGTACGAGCATAGACTTGGACTAGCTCCTCGTCATTCATTCTAAATGCACAGAGGCAGCTTAACCCCAGACTACAACTGAGGATTTGGGTTTGGAGGGACTAAGTCGAGAGATCATTGAGGATCGGTTGTGAGGAATTAGCAGTACTTCCAAGTAGATCTAGTCTAAGGAGTACAGTACATGGGGCAAGGTTTATATACCAGTATAAACCAAGCACAGACCAAGTTCGTAAAAGAAAACAAGAGAATCATACGACTTGAGAGAGAATGGCCATTGGCTGAATAGAAAGTCGTACAATGGAATGTGAATGAATCTGAAGGAATAAAGTGTGACTGTGGAAATGGTCAAATGGAATATCTGAAAGAATAAAATGTGACCATGGAAATGGTTGAGTGGTTATACAGTTTGTGTATAGCGAGAAATAAAGAAAATAAAGAGAAGAATAGATGAATCATAACAAGTAGAGATTATGCATCAAGGGTCTTACTAGTGATTAACTTCACACTAACAGAGAATTCACAGCAAAATAGGATTGTGTAGAACTAGCTTGGTAGTATATGAGGTGAAAGAATATTATTTATAGTATGAGGGTCTGTGCATGGACCAAGGAATATGATGGAACCTAGAGAAAGAATTCCATGAAAGGAAAAGAGTATTCCTTATAGAGGCAAACAGGTAAAGGATTATGGAATTTTTGAGAAAGAGAAGGAATATTCCATCTGAATCTATGGACATGACAAAGAAAGCCTAGCATGAGCCAAGATGTTGGGCTCATTGGAACAACCAAAAGGAAAGAAAGTACAAAGAAAAGAAATATCCTCAGAATACTGCCCTACCATAACATTACCCCATTTGTAGCTTCAAAGGACTGCCTCAAAGACTACTTCCATTGTATTAGTAACTACAAACTCAAAGTTCCAGCCCCAATACATCACCTCCATTGTAGACAATGTTATTATTATTAAAGTCAGAGGCCAAGAAAGCACAGCAGGCCTCTAGGGAGGAACTAATGAAATGACCTGGTTTGCCACAGCACATACAAGGGTAGAAGGGGCAACAATGGGGAAAGTGACCAGCTATATTATAATACTAGCAAAGGCAATGAGGACATCTGCTGTGGATATGACCAGGGGCCCAGAAAAAACATTTAAGGCAGTGGTACTGGAAATACTGGTGAATGAGATGGAAGAGGAAGTCACATCAAAAAAGGTAAAGGATATGGGGAGGAGGAATGGGGAGGCCAGGTGGGGTTTCAGGCTTGTTAAGGAGGATGGGGTTAGTAACTGGCCCTTTGTCAGAACCACAGAAATTCCCGGTTCTTGACTGCCTCAAAACACTTCCTAAATCCGAGTCATGCATCGTAGCCTCCTTATGGTCGCTACTCTTATTCCTACAGCAGAGCCTAGATGTAGAGGTCTATTCCTCATTCCTAGTCGCTCTTGCTTCATTATCCTTAGCAATGCCTAGATGCACTTGCTACTCGAGCTCCCTAGTCGCATTAGCTTCTATGCATAACTCCTGCTAGATGCACTTATACCTTGAGTTTCCTAGTAGTTGTCCATTTCCATTATCTTATCTTAGAACCTTTCTAATAGATATCGGCTATTGCCGATACTCTTTATCTTATTCGGCTATTGCTGATGTTCCTTATCCTTATCAGGAGTACAGCCATCCTAGTTCATTTCGCTGTCTCTTATAGTTTATCCGCTTACATGCGCATTCCTTACCTTATGGACACTCTAGGCCATTCTAGCCTTTATATCGCTAATCATGACGTCACTATGATGTCATTCCATTTCAGGACTTCTTCTTATCTATGACCTCATGCCCATAGACCAGGGCATA
>JBBPQW010000356.1:0-23146 GCA_038092695.1 Boletus rubropictus
GGAGACTGCAACTCCCATACTTGCTCATAGGTCCCTGTATCCTCATTGAGGACCCATGTGCCGATAGCCCTGTTTTGAGCCTTGGGTCGGGCTTGTCCTTGTGGAGGTTGCAGCCTCCGATTGGGATTAAGGGGGCAGTCCCACTTAATGTGTCCTGGCTTCCCACAGCCGTAACACGTCCTAGTGTCTGGAGCGGTCTTAACCACATCGACAGACATGGGGGCTCCTCTGCCTGGTTGGGTGCCCATTTGAGTAAATCAGGGAGGCTGTCCCTGGGGTCCAGCAATCCAAGGTTGCCAGAACCTTCCTTGTTGTGGCTGTTGGCTGCCATGGCTGAAATTCATACCGCATTCTATTGTGGCGCTTTCAAAAGCTCGCCCTACTCTCCTGTAGGTGGCTATCAAGCTTTGCAGCCTTTCTTCTTCGGCTGGAGCATTCATGTGGACCTGTAAATAGATACGGGGGTCCACTCCCGTCTTTAGGAGATTTATTGCGTGGTTCTCTTCCATGTCGGCCTCTCTCGACAAAACGTCAAATCTTTGCAGAAAAGCGTCAACTGCAACGTTATTCTGCTTGAGGTTTTGTAGAGTCCTCAAACTCTCGTGGGTGAGAACATCTATCTGGAAATGCTCCCTAATGTCACTTTGGAGAAAGCGCCAGTCTGGCCAGGTGTTATCTCCTCGGCGTTCTCCTTGTGTGGTGAGTTCTTCTTCATCACCACAGTACTCCTCAAGCCGGAGTCTGGCATATGTGGCAGCTTTTCCCTTCATCCGGGAGAGGACCGCCACAGTCCTCAACTTATCCAAGTCCCACTTCTGAAGTGAGATCCAGACTTTTATGCTAGTGATCCAGTTCCTAAACTTGGACCGCTCGCCTTCCCAATCTCCTGGGTTGGCGACCTTTTTCGTAATAGAGGCGCTATCCCTCTTTCATTCTTGCAAAAAAGCAGCAAGTAACTGCTTGAGATCTTCGGCCTCAGAGGCCATCTTGGTGCGGGTTGGAGAGGTGGGGGAAAGTTTTAATCGGGAAAAGGAATCTTCGAGGGTTTCTTTGGCAGGCTCCACTTCGGATCCTAGTCCTTACTGCGCACTATCTTCCAAGTGTGCTCTGGGGATTCAGCAAATGAAGGAGCGTAAAAATTATTTTTTTGAACGCAGGTAATATCGTCTGCATTGACGGGTTTCGTAACAAGTCTTCTTCGGCAATCCGTGTACCAAAGATAGACTACACATCAACTATTTTTAGAGCTATGTACTAACGCTCTACCTCCCTGGTCGCAGGGGACTAACACAACGATATAGGCTTAGCCTAGCAACTTCCACAAGAGGTTACTAGTTGCCCTTCACAAACCAGGCACGACCCTGGTGCGGCTATCAACCCAAAGGGGTGACTTCAAAAATGTGCTACTACCTAGCAATACAAAGAACTTGCCCTTCCTAGGGGCTCCCCTAAAGGTGTCGGGGGAAACATGAAACAAAAATGGGAAACTCCCCGGATGAGGCCCTATTCTCTGGGCAGCGAAAAGTCCCGTTCACGAGATGACACTCATATACCCGTCAAGTGGATATCAGCTCTTGTTCTCTTGACCCTGGGACCCAGGTAGTGTATCAAGCTTTGACCAAGTGTTATGCTCTGACGAACACACCACTAGCCGAGCCCGTTGCAGCGTACACCAGCTACTGGCAAGGATAGAAATGAGGAGAAGAGAACAGACGAGAGCTGAAGCACACCAATCAAAAGGTTTTAACCCTAATGACAAGTGGTCAAAGCTGGGGATGCCAGCGATGAGCACAAGCCTTTATATATTGTACAGGAGTGTGCACAGACCAAGCAGTGCATGTGACTAATTACTATACAAGTACATAGTATTCTCATGGAGGCAGTGTGAAATGGAAGAGAAGTAACGGAGATTAAATGGATGCGTAAACCATGAGGCATGATGTCATAGTCTAGACCAGTCTAGACCTGGGTCATGTGCATGCTCCCACGATCACGTGCACTGGTCACGTGACTTTGAAAAGGGAAGTCAAAAGTGAAAAGTTTGGTGAAGAAATAAGGGTTCATAACAACAGTGGGCTTGGATATGACTGGGTTGGAAGTGAAGACAAATGGGGCATTGATAGAGAGAGCAGTTCATACAGATATGTCCGAGTTGTCGGCAAATGAAGCACGTTTCTGGGAAGTGTGGATCAGATGGAGGTAGGGGTGCTAGCGTGATGGCTCATTGTCTGTCTTTTTCTATTGACTGTCTTTCCAGTTGGTCAAGCGTCCTGACCTCATTTTCGGTTAAAACAGGGGTGATGGTGTCATCAGGGGTAAATCTTCCATGAGAAATGGGGATGGAAGTGGCAGGAGATGGCAAAGGATCCTTTCATGGAGGTAAAGGGAGTGGTGGTGGAGACGAAGTCCTAATGAATGGTGGACTATTATGTGATCAGTGTTCAGAGAGGTTGGTGAGTACATCCTCCATCTGAAATTGGTCCATTCTAATCAATAGTTGATCTTCAATCTTGTCCCTTGCATGCTAAGCCATCTGGAGAGCCATCCTACAAGTCATCACGAGCTCTTGCTGTAGATTATTACAGGGTTTGGGTAGCTGGACCATGATGTGGTCTAAACAAAGGGCGACACGTCAGTTCGCTAGAAAGGATCTATATAAAATATCTAATGGTGAATTTGTGTCCAAGGAATGAGATAAGGAAAGGGCATAAGAAGGATCGAGAAGGGATATAGTCATGGCCTGTAGGCTGGCTTTGGTTGTGGGGTTTCTCAGTCAGTGGGCATACTGGTGTTCCTGGGTAGTGTTCATGATGGTGGTCTTGTTTCAAGGAGGGGATGAGGGGAATAACTGTGAATGAGCCTTTTTATAGGCTTTCAGCAATTTAGGGGTGTTATCTAAGGAACTCTCTGGTTCCCATGAGTTGTCAGCCAATGGGTATCCTTTTCACTTGATAAGGAATTTCCATCAGATCAGAGATCCCTTGTGACTAAGGATTGCTTCTATTTCATATTCTTTTTCCCCTTCTACAAGTTCCGGTGGTGGTCTTCTAAAGTTCAGCCCATGTACGTCGTTTTCACGATAGGGCGATAGGAGGGAAGCATGGAAGATGAGGTGAATCTCCATGTTTCAGGAAGTCAAAGTTGGTAAGTGATTAGAGATAGGACTTTCGTTATCATAAAGGGTCCTTCTTATTTCGCTGCGAACTTCAGATTTTCTATATGGCACTTCAGGTTGCGCGCTTCTGGCCAAACTTTGTCCCCTTTGGTGAAGGGTGTAAACGAGTGTTGGTTTCTTCATTTCATCATCATTTGGGCGAGTTCGTGGGTGGTGAGAGCTTCATCTCGAGCCGTGGAGAGTCATTTCAGGTGGTTTTTGACCATGGGGAGGTTTGTGTCAGAGATGACCATGGGAAGTGATTGGGGTTCATATCCTATCATCAGAAAGAATGGAGATTGTCCGGTCATGGAGTGAGGGCAGCGATTATGTGCAAATTCTGCCATAGGGATCTTTTCTGCCCATGAGGTAGGATTTGATTCACAGTAGATCTGTAGATAGGTCTCAACCTCCTGGTTGACTTGTTCCATTTCTCCATCCTTCTGAGGGTGATATGCCATAGATAAGGCAAGGTCATATCTGAGGAGTTGTCCTAGTTCTTTTGCAAAAGTGGAGGCAAACTGCAGGCCCCAGTCTGAAATGATTTTATCATAAAGGTCAAAATGAGTGTAGACCTTTTCATAAAACAGCATGGCAATACCAGCTGAGTCAATCATCTTCTTCGTAGGGCAAAGGATTACCCCCTTTGTAAGCCCATGGTCAACCACAACCAAGAGTGAGTCAAAGTTGTCAGATAGGGGGAGGTCAGTAATCAAGTCACATGACACCTGCTGAAAGGGTCATGATGTGTGTGAGGGGATCAGGGTCAGGGGGGTGGTGGTCAAATGGGTGTTGGTCTTGTTCTGCTGGCAGGTCGCGCAGCCTTCAATGTATTTTCTAATAAAGGCAGCTAGACCAGGCCACCAATATTCCCATGCGACCAATTGTCACATTTTCAAGTAGCTGGGGTGTCTGGCAGCGTCATGGTCATGGTTCTGTGAAACAATGGCATGTCAGTGATTGGGGGGAATAGAGACCTGGTTCTGATATGTGAGAATACTGGCGTCATATTTCCAGTCAGAGAGTTGGTCGCGGAGGAAGGATGGTACATCTTCCATGCGTCTGAGGGCTGTGAGGACTATGGGATCGTCAGGAGTCGAGAGGTGAATCTTGTCCTATAAGGCTAAGTTGATGAGGTTAACAAAGACTGACAGGGGAAGGAGAGTCATAGCTGTGTTGTCGTTGTCATTTGGGGGTATCAGGTCTGGTCATCTCAAGAGAGCGTTGGGGTCAGATAGAAGCTTTCTGGATACATGTATCATCAGAAAGTCATAGTTAGTGAGGTCCAACAACCATCTCACTTGTCATCTATTCAGGTTCTGGGGTTTTCTAAAGTATGTCAGGTTTTTATGGTTAGTAAATATTGTTACTTTATGATCATTCCTTGGAGGTAATGATGCCAAGTCTTCAATGCTCGCATGACTGTGAGCAGTTCTCTGTCAAAGATATCATAGTTTTGTTTGGCAGAAATGAAAGTCTGGAAGATATAGGTGCAAGGGTGCCATTCTCCATTGGTATCAGTCTGCAATAATATTCCTCTAGTGGCATACTTGAAGGCATCAGTCACGATCGTGAATGGTCATTTGAGGTTCAGCATAGCCAGAACCAGTTCTTCTGTAAATATTGTTTTCAGCCTTTTAAAGGCTTCTTCGTGTCATGACCCCCATTACCAGGGGTGGTTCTTCTTTGTCAGGTTGAGGAGGGGTCTGGCAATGTCAGAGTAGTGAGGGACGAATCATCTATAGAAGTTAGCAAATCCTAAGAAGGATTGAATGTCTTTAACTTTTGTTGGGGTCAGCCAGTTTTCGATCCCTTTAACCTTGACCAGGTCCATGGCGACATGTCCTTGCTTTATAATCATGCTGAGATATTCAACTTCAGAGCAGTTGAAGTGGCATTTCTCAAGCTTAAGGCAGAGGTTGAGTTCTTTCATGCGTGCTAAGATGTGTCAGGTTCGTTCTTCATGTGTCTTCATGTCACCTGAGAAGATTAGCAGGTTGTCCATATAAATCATGAGCCATCCCTCCACTATTATATCTCTAAAGGAGTCGTTCATGAACCTTTGAAAGGTGGGGGTCAAGTTTAAAAGTTCAAAGAACATAAACGTTGGTTCGTAAAGCCCCTTGTGGGTAATAAAGGCGGCCTTCCATTGGTCTCTGTCTTTGATTCAAATATTGTTATAGCCCCATCATACGTTGAACTTCATGTAGACGTTGGTGTCCTTTAGTTTGTTGATGAGGTTGGAAATGAGTGGGAGGGGATAGGTGTCCTTGATCATATGTTCGTTTACATATCTATAGTCTTGGCAGGGTTGTAAACTGCCATTTTTCTTTTTGACAAAAAAGAATGGGGAGGCCTGAGGTGATTTCAAAGGCCTAATTTTTCCAGTTTGTAAGTTTTCTTCAATAAAGGCTTCTGTGGCCTGTCATTCACCAGAAGATAGCGGATATACTTTTGCTACTTTCAGGACAAAAGAGTCGTCCAGGTTTATCAGGTGGTCATAGGGTCATGAAGAAGGGACGTGATCAGTGGCCTTCTTTTCAAAGATTGTTCTAAACTCCTTGTATTCAGCTGGGAGTGTTGGCTTTGGTTTTTTTTTTTTGGCTTTTTTGGCAAGCCTTGTGACTGTTGTGTATGTGCAGAGCCACTGCATTCATCATGGTTGGGGAAGTCATTGTACCTTCCAGAGTACTTTTTGCTTCCAATTTGCATGCTTTCTCATCTTCTTGATCATCCATTCAGGAGTTGTAATGCCACAGAAGCTAAGGACCTTCATGGTAGGCAAATCTGAAGATCCAAAGCCCAGGTCGCCTCATTTGGTATCATCAAGGTCGTTGACTTTGTTAGGGGATGAGGTATCAATCTTTTCAAGCACGAGTTGAGCTACTCAATCTCCAGTGTCAATCTTCAGGTCTTCCTTTGAGTGGTTGAACAGAAGAACTTTCAGGGGTCCTCTGTAGTCGGGGTCGATCATGCATGCACCAGTTTGAATCATGTGCTTCAAGGCAAGCCCACTTCATGGGGCAATCCAGCCATAGGTTCCTTCTGGGAGACATATGGCAATCTTCATATCAATCAATCCCTTGTTGAAGGCAGGGATGGTCATTGGTTCAGTGGCATACAAGTTGTGTCTGGCCGCATGCTTTGATTCTCTTGTAGGGATCGTAGCATTCATCGATAGCTTTTTGACTTTAAACTCGGAAGCTTTAACCAAGTGGATGTATTGTTATCAAGGCTTCTGCTGAAGGGATGTTTGATAGAATTCAGGGGATAGGTCGTGTGATTCATGGATGTCAAGGGTCCCTTTCATCCAGTTGATCGTCGTGTTGACTGATCGAAGCCAAGGCATTCCCAGTATCATCATCTGTCATTTGCAATTCATTATGTAGAACTTGGCTTTCGTGATGATTGAATCAGTTCGAAAGTAGAGAGTTGTCTGATAGTGGATGTCTCCATGCCTGTTCTTGGAGGCATCAACATTCTGTACTTTCAGTGGGTGGGACAACTTTTTGATTAGGAGTTGGTGTTGTTTCGTGAAGCTCCAATCTAAGCAGGAGATCTCCACTCCACAGTCGATAAGGGCTTTGGTTTCAACGTCTTTTTCACTCTTTTCTATAGCCATAAAATGGATAGGAACTCGAAGTCCATGTTTATTTCAGTTGGCTATTAATACAGGGAAGCAAGAAAGTTGGGGAGGCACTTGCATTGATGAAGTCCTTCCATCTAAAAACCCTTGTTCTTCTTCGTGGAGATGCAGGCCATTTGTACAGCCTCTTTGTCATCAGTTTCTTCAGCGTCTGCTCCATCTCCAGAGTCTGAGGACTCTTCTTTCTTCTCAACTTGCCTCGCTGCTTTTACTAAATCCTTCTCCTTCTTTTGAGTTGAAGGGCGAGTTTTGTTCTTCTTCTGTTTGGGGCAATCGCTAAATAGGTGCCCTTGTTCATGGCATCCAAAGCATTTGCCAGCTTGGATGTGTTTGTCTCGTTCTTTCAC
This sequence comes from Boletus rubropictus, assembly GCA_038092695.1. Lineage (NCBI taxonomy): Eukaryota > Fungi > Basidiomycota > Agaricomycetes > Boletales > Boletaceae > Boletus > Boletus rubropictus. Next base: position 7,148 of record JBBPQW010000356.1, read on the forward strand.
AAGAGTTTGATGCAGTCAATGTTCATTGCGTCGGGGTCACGGTTTTGTTGGGGGTTGTATGTCGGGGTCAGTTGACTCTTGTTGGTCGAGTTTTGGGCCAAAAAGGCCATTAGTCATTCATAGGCAGCCTGGAAATATAGTGCCTTTTCAAACCACTCATCGATGTAAGTGGGAGGGGTGTCCATTCTGAGGATCCTGCAGACGAGGGCAGGTTTCAATCCTCTAGAAAAAAATTTGATCAGTGCAGCATCCTGGGTAATTTTACTCCTAGCTGCATATGTCCTGAAGTTCATGATGTATTCATTGAGGAACATCATCATCTTGTTGTTCATCATAAGCATAGCCATCTTGGTGATAGCTTCTGCCTAGGTGTTGGCACATTCAAAGGAGACTTTGAACTCTCCTTTGAACTGGCAGAATGTCTCAAAGGACAGGGTCATCTTGTTAAGGTAGTCTGCTCCGTATTGGGTGGCCCACTGGAGAGTGACACCTTCCTTCATGTATGAGAGCGCATAAGCAACCCTCTTGTCGTCATCATCATAAAGCTCCTTGTTGATCAAAAGGTAAGCTTTGATGGATAGGATGAAGGACTTGGCTTTTTCGTATGATCCATTATAAGCCTCAGGTGCTCCAATCTTGAGTTCGGTGGGTTTCATCATTGTCGACATCTTGGTTGAGGTTCTAACTACAAGAGGTTTCTGGGGCTCTGTGGGTCCTTCAGTCACAGCGGCTTTGGGGCTTGATCCTGCAGTTTGTTCTAGCTGTGAGAGTTTCTTTGTTGGCTCTGCAGGTTGTCATTTGGCTGACCCTTGTGATTTTTCCATCAAGTTCTTGGTCAGTGATTGGGGTTTTTCCTCCAATCTTCATCCATGTTCTGGTTCAAAGTCCGAGGTGTCAGGAATAAGAGGGTCAGGGTGTTGGAGTTCTAATGGGGATATGTGTAGGGGTTTCTTGCCCTTGGGCATGGACTTGGAATTCTTCGAGGATGAAATCTTTCAGTGGGTAATCTGGTCAGCAATGAGGGCTGCCAGAAAAGAAGAGACTAGATCTTTTGTTACACTTGGACCAGGTAGGTATGAGCATAGACTTGACTAGCTCAATCCATGTATCATTCATGTTCTAAGTGCACAAAGGCAGCTTAACCCCCAACTGCAATGGAGGCTTTGGGATAGGGACTAAGTCAAGGGATCCAAGGATTGGTTGCAAGGATTTAGCAGTATATCCAAGTAGATCTAGTCTAAGGAGTACTGTGTACAGGGCGAGGTTTATATACTGGTATAAACCGAGCATGGACCAAGTTTGTAAAAGGAAATAAAGGAATCATACAACTTGAGAGAGAATGGCCATTGGCCAAAGATAGTCATATGAGATAAGAGATAAAGAATTAATAAAGGAAGCTTGTGTCAAAGAGATCGGTCAAGCAAGAAGTCTGAAGGTTCACACATGCCTGTGGGAATGGCCAAGTAGTTATACAGTTCACGTAAAGTGAGAAATAAAAGAGAGAAAAGAATAAACCATAACACTAGAGAGTGTTAAAGATTGATTAAGAGCATGCCTAGGAGAGTTGAGGCAGTGCTTAAAGCTAAGAGAGGATATACCAAGTACTAATATCTTTCAAATATATAATGATTATCCAAAAATGCAAAACTGTTATAATAACATATTGTTACAGTTTATTCTTTTCTTTCCTTTATTTCTCGCTCTATGCGAACTGTATAACCACTTAGCCATTCCCACGGGCATGTGCTAACCTTTGGACTTCTCGCTCAGCTGATTCCTTGGTTACAAGCTTTCTCTTATCTCTTATCCATTATTTTTTATCTCATACAACTCCTTTCGGCCAATGGCCATTCTCCCTCCTATCGTTTATCTTCGGCCAATGGCCATTCACTCTCAAGTCGTACGATCTCTTATTTTCCTTTTATGAACTTGGTCCGTGCTCGGTTTATACCAGTATATAAACCTCACCCTGTACACAGTACTCCTTAGACTAGATCTACTTGGATATACTGCTAAATCCTCGCGACCGATCTCTCGGATCCCTTGACATAGTCCCTATCCCAAACCCTCCATTGCAGTTTGGGGTTAAGCTGCCTCTGTGCACTTAGAACGATACGTGGATTGAGCTAGTCAAGTCTACGCTCGTACCTACCCAGTCCAAGTGTAACACATATAGTGAGGTGCAAAACCATTACAATGTTTGGTAGTTTTGTAGTGTATCTAATGTAGTACCTGGAGATGTGGGAATTTGCTTTGTGTTGGTGGAGGCATGGGAACCACATATCATTAGCTACAAAAATCCCCCCTGAGTCAAATGATTTGGTTCAAAGGGTGGAAAAATATTCTCATTTTAATATGAATATTTTATTATAACAGTTTTGCATCTTTTAACCAGTATGTAGTACACGCCATGATTATGTAATCATCAGTACTTAGGATTTTCATACTGTACTTTTTTACCTTAGTAACAACTAAAAGTATTTTACATAGTCAAAGTTAGATTAATAGCAATCTGGTAGTACTAGTAGTTTGAACAATACAGTGGCTCAAATAAATGTTCCAATGTTGGACCATTTTGAAAAGACTTGACATTTGCAAGAGAATCAAAATGTATCAGCTCTGACTTTTTTAGGGTCATCAATAGCCCTTACTCCTACCCTGAAGATGAGCCCTTAGTCATGTGAATTGGTTGCCATGGCACTGAGATATAACAATTTCAAAATGACATGTTGGGTTGAATTTTGCTGACCTGTGATTGAATCTGGACCCATTCATCAGTACCTGTGGTACCATGCCCTAAATGGTAATGTGGCTGTGCCACCACCTATAGTGCCAAAGCATGTGCACAAGCACATACACATACATAGAAAAGTATTTTTCTGTATGTGTGTGCTTGCTCTTGTTTCCCTGTCCTCTTACTTTTTACTGTCATTGTCACTGTCACTGTTATCATTACCACCACCCTTGCCCTCTTTCACCACCTCACTTTGCCTTGCCTTGTTATGCCCTTGCCCACATGCACACTATTATGTGCACATGTTGTCACTCTTGCCTTGTCCTCATTTATATGCATACTATAGTATTGTGTGCATACACTGTTATCCTTACCTCATCCTCATCCACCTGTGCATTATCATACACATATGCTGTCACCCTTGCCTTGTTTTCACCCACCTGTGCACCATTGTATACATGTGCTGTCACTCTCACCTCACCATCACCCTCACTCACATGTGCATCCTGTCCTTGTCCTTGCCCCCTTATCCATGGTCATGGACACAGGAGCACATGTGCATATACAAACTGTGGTCTGCATATGTGTATGTGCTCACCTGCCCATGCCCTTGTCCTCCCTTGCCTTTGCCTACCTCACCCTTATTCTCACTCCTTCTATGTCATCATACCCATGGGTATACCCAATATGGGTATGGGTAAGGGCACACCATGGACATACCCATGCCAAAACCCATACCCACCATATGGGTATAGTTTTTGGCTAGGTATGGATACAAGTACACCTCCAGACACCTGTAAGTTATCTATGCTCTTGCCTAATCAGTTATTTTTTGGTAAATAACATAATGTTTTGATGGATGCTGTGCTTCAACCTGGTATAATTATGTAGCTTACATAACCCTAGGCACTATAAAGAGCAGAAATACCATCTAGCTAACCCTACTTCATTATGAAGGCCATTTTTGTCTTTGTTAAAGTCCATATTCTTTTTTTCTTTGAATCTGGCCTTTCTGCTAGGAAGATATCCTTCCAAACTGGTCTGGGGAAGTCCACTGTGGCCAGGGGTATCAAAGATATTTATTCAAGCAGGGAAAACATCAAATTAGGCCCTTTTTCTGAACTTTCTCCTACTAATAAAAGGGAAATTGTTTCTAGTTTTACCTTTGGTAAGGTTTAAAATGCTGTCCAGGCAACTTATCTCATCAATTCTACTCTCTCCTCTCCTGTCTCTTCCCAAAAAAAAAAAATTGCAATGTGCTAAAGTCTGCATCTCTAAAGGCTGTAGTCAAGAAGAAAAAGCCACTCTTGTTTGTGAAGCATAGAAAATATAGGCTGGATTTTGCTCTCAAGCACCAATACTGAATTATAGAGGACTGGACTAGGGTAATTTAGTTAGATGAGACCAAGATCAATAGGATTGGATCAGATGAAAGAAAGTATGTGTTAAAAGTGGCAGAAAAACCTTTGCAAGACAAAGAGTTACAGGAGACAGTAAAGTTTGGGAGGTTCCTTGATTGTTTTGGAATGCATGGGCTGGAATGGAGTGGGGATCCTTGCAGAGGTAGAATGGAGGATGAATACTGAGCAGTATGTCTCCATTTTGAAGAATAAACTACTTTCTATCATGGAAAATTCTGGGATCCCTGAAGAAAGCATCATCTTTTAACAAGATAATAACTCAAAGGATACCTTAAAAGAGCCCAGGAGTGGCTGGAATCTCAAGTTATCAAGGTGTTACACTTGAACTGGGTAGATACAAGTATGAACTTGGATAAGTCCTTATTGGTTCTTCTGGATCATTTTAGATGTGATTGCATATTCTAACATTTTGTTGATAAGAGGATTTGTGAGAGCTAGTCAGTTGACTTCAAAGGTTGGACAAGGAGTTCACAATAAAACACCAAGTAGATCTAGTCTACCATTTGAAGTACATGTGCAAGGTTTAAATAAGAGGGAGACTAAGCATGGATCAAGCCAAGAAAAAAAGCTAAATAGTGGTACAATTTGTGCGAGAATAGCCATTGGCTGAATAAAAGTCATACCATAAAAGACTATGGAATCTGAAGGAATAAAATGTGACTGTGTGAAGAGAATGATAAGTGTTAATACAAGTGTGAGATAAGATGCTAAATAAAGGAAAAAGAGAATCATAACATTATTCTTTATTTAGTGTGACAGGTCAAAACTATCCATTACAAATCAATATACCCTCTCACTGGGGAGCTAGTGCTGTTGGCATATCCAACATTGTTGGTGACATCAACATCATTAGATTCAAGAATGGACAGGAGATAGAAAGAAGAACAGTGGTGGTAAGAAGAGCCTGAGGATCATTGAGAGGAAAAAGAGGAGGAATGAATAGAACAAGAAGTGTGACAATGAAAGGGACAAGAAACCTAAGGATATCTGGGGGCAGTGCAAAGACAAGTAGGGCAGTGATACTCATTGCAGTTAACACAATGGTGACTGAGTCAATAGCAAATGAAACATGACTCTGAGTATCAAGGATGTGTAGGGGCCTGTTGTCATTCTTGTTCTACATATTGCCTTTCCATGAGGTTTAGAAAGGCTGTTTTTTCTTCAGTAAGAATTGGGGTGGTGACTTTTTCTGAAAAGAGACAGCCATAGAAGTTTGAGATATGAACAGGAGGAGAAGGTGATCTTGGCAGTGGGACAGGAAGTGGTGGGGAGTGTTACACTTGGACTGGGTAGGGACGAGCATAGACTTGAAGAAGCTAATCCTCTTGTATCGTTCTAAGTGCAATGCTGCAGCTTAACCCCCAACTGCAATGGAGAATTTGGGATAGGGACTATGTTGAAGGATCCGAGGATTGGTCATGAGGATTTAGCAGTATATCCAAGTAGATCTAGTCTAAGGAGTACTGAGTACAAGGGCGAGGTTTATATACCGGTATAAACTGAGCATGGACCAGTTTCATAGAAGGAAATAAAGGAGTCATACGACTAGAGAGAGAATGGCCATAGGCCGAAGATAAGAGATAAGAGGTGGAATGGCCATTGGCCGAAGGGTCATATGAGATAAATAATAAGAGATAAAAGATAAGGGAAAGCTCATAACTGAGGAGTTCAGCTGAGTGAGAAGTCTGAAGGTTAGCTCGTGCCCGTGGGAATGGCTAAGTGATTATACAGTTTGCACACAGTGAGAAATAAAAGAAAAGAAAAGAAAAGAATGAACCATAACATTACCCTCCATTTAGATGAAAGGTTACCCAAACTTTTCACAAATCAATGAACCCTCCTCCTATAGGGGTTCCAGTAATATTGGAGTACCTGATATCGTCAATGACATCATCACCAGGATCCAAATTGTCAGAGATTGGGGTGTGATGGCGGTAGTAGGCGGGTTGTCTACAGTGAGAGGAGCAGGAAGATCTAGACGAGTGGCCAGAAAAGGAAGATGTCCTTTGTCATCGAAGGGGACAGCGAGCTTGGATGTGACCAGGTTGGAAATGAAGGCAGATAGGACATTGATAAAGGGAGCAATTGATGCGAATGTGTCCAAGTCGTTGACAGATGAAACATGCCTCAGGAAAGCGAGAATCGGATGGGGGTAAGGGTGCCAATGTGATTGCTCATTGTCTGTCTTCTTTGATGGACTGCCATTCCAACTGTTCAAGTGTTCTGACTTCTTCTTCTGTTAGGATGGGGGTGATGGCATCATCGGGGTGAATCTTCCATGAGGAATTGGGACAATGGTAGTAGGTGATGGCGAGGGATCTCTACGCAGGGGTAATAGGAGTGGAGGAGGAGAAGACGTTCTGATGAAAGGTGGGCTAAGATGGAATCAGTGTTTGGAGAGGTTGGCAAGCACATCCTCCATCCGACATTGGTCCATCCCGATCAATAGCTGGTCTTCTATCTCGTCCCTTGTGTGTTGAGCCATTTGAAGAGCCATTCTACAGGTCGCCGTGAGCTCCCTCTGTAGGTCATTGCTGGGTCTGGGTAATCGGACCATAATATGGTCTAAACAAAGGGAGACATGTCGGTTTTCTAGAAAGGATCTATAAAAGATATCTAAAATTGAATTGGTGTCTAATGAATGAGAAAGGGAAAGGGCATAGGATGGGTCAAGAAGAGGAATTGTCATGGCCTAAAGGCCAGCATCGGTCATGGAATTCTTGAGGATGCAGGTATATTGGTATTCTTGGATGGTATTCATGGTGGTGGGTTTCAATGAGAGGATGACGAAAACGACTGTGGGTGCACCTTTTTATAGGCTTTCAGCAATCTAGATATGTTATCTAAGGAACTTTCTGGTTCCCAAGAGTTGTCAGCCAATGGGTATTCTTTCCATTTGATAAGGAATTTCCAACGGATTAGCGATCCTTTATGACTCAGGATCACTTCTATTTCGTATTCTTCTTCTCCTTCTATAAGTTCTGGAGGTGGTCTTTTGAAATTTGGCCCATGTACATCATTTTCTCAATAAGGCGATAAGAGGGAAGCGTGGAAGACAGGGTGGATCTTCCATGTTTCAGGGAGTCGAAGTTGATAGGTGATCAGGAATAGGACTTTCATTATCATAAAGGGTCCTTCCTGTTTCATGGCGAACTTTGGGTTTTCTATGTGGCACTTCAGGTTGCGCGCTTCTAGCCAAACTTTATCCCCTTTGGCAAAGGGAGTGAATGAGTGTCGGTTTCTTCGCTTCATTGTCATTTGCGCTAGTTTGTGAGCGGTGAGGGCTTCATCTCGAGCCACAGAGAGTTGTTTTAGGCAATTTTCTACTGTGGGGAGGTTCGTGTTGGAGATGACCGTAGGAAGGAAACAGGGTTCATAGCCCATCATGAGAAAGAATGGAGATTGGCCAGTTGTAGAGTGGGGTCGGTGGTTATGCGTGAATTCTGCCATAGGAATTTTCTCAATCCACGAGGTGGGATTCGATCCACAGTAAATTTGCAGGTACGTCTCTATCTCCTGGTTCACTCGTTCCATTTCTCCATCTGTTTGTGGGTGGTACACCATAGATAGGGTGAGGTCATATCCGAGGAGTTGTTCTAGTTCTTTTGCAAAGGTGGAGGTGAACTGTGGGCCTCAGTCAGAGATAATCTTGTCGTAAAGGCCAAAACGAGTGTAGACCTTTTCGTAAAACAGCATGGCTATGCCAGCTGAGTCAATCGTCTTCCTCGTGGGGCAAAGGATTACCCCCTTTATAAGCCCATGGTCTACCATGACCAGAAGTGAGTTGAAGTCGTCAGATCAGGGGAGGTCGGTTATCAAGTCACATGACACCTGTTGAAAGGGTCGTGATGTGTGTGAAGGGATCAGGATCAGGGAGGCTGTGGTAGGATGGGTGTTGGCCTTGTTCTGCTAGCAGATTGCACAGCCTTTTACATATTTTCTAATAAAGGCAGCCAGGCCAGGCCACCAATATTCTCGTCCAACAAGTTGTCACGTTTTCAGATAGCCAGGATGTCCAGTGGTGTCATGATCATGATTCTGTGCAACAACAGCATGTCGATGATCAGAAGGAATGTAGACACGGTTCTGATATATAAAGATACCAGCATCGTACTTCCAATCAGAGAGTCGGTTGTGGAGGAAGGTCGGAACACCTTCCATTCGTCAGAGAGCCATAAGGACAACAGGGTCTTCTGGGGTTGAGAGTCGAATTTTGTCCTGTAAGGCTAAGTCTACAAGGTTGATGAAAACCGATGGGGGAAGGAGTGTTGTGGCTGTGTTGTCATTGTCATTTGGGGGTATTAAATCTGGTCATCTAGAAAGGGCATCAGGGCTGGATAGAAGTTTTCCGGGTACATGTGTCATAATAAAATCGTAATCAGCAAGGTCTAATAACCATCTTGCTTGTCATCAGTTCAAGTTCTGGGATTTTCTGAAGTATGTCAGATTTTTATGGTCAGTGAAAATCATCACCCTATGTGGCATTTCCTGTAGGTAATGATGCCAAGTCTTTAGTGCCCGTATGACGGCGAGCAGTTCCCTGTCAAAAATATCATAGTTTCTTTCGGCAGAAGTGAAAGTCTGGGAGATATAGGCGCAAGGATGCCATTCTCTGTTGGTGTCAGTCTGCAGCAGTATCCCTCCAGTGGCATACTTGGAGATGTTGGTTGCAATAGCGAAGGGTTGTTCAAGGTTTGGCATTGCCAGAACTGGTTCTTTCATAAAGATCATCTTAAGCCTTTTAAAGGCTTCATCGTGTCATGTTGTCCATTCCCATGGACGGTTCTTCTTTGTTAAGTCAAGGAGGGGTCTGGCGATGTCGGAGTAGTGGGGAATGAATCGTTTATAAAAGTTAGCGAACCCCAAAAATGATCGGACATCCTTGACTTTCATCAGTGTCAGCCAGTTTTCAATCCCTTTTACCTTGATGGGATCCATTGCGACATGCCCTTGCTTTATAATCATGCCGAGATATTCAACTTCAGAGCAGTTGAAATGGCATTTCTCAAGCTTGAGGCAAAGGTCGAGTTCTTTCATGCATGCCAAGACGTGTCGTGTTCATTCTTTGTGTGTCTTCATGTCACCTGAGAAGATTAGCAGGTTGTCCATATATATTACCAGCCATTCCTTCGATATCATGTCCCTGAAGAAATTATTTATGAATCGCTGAAACGTGGGGGGTGAGTTTGAAAGTCCAAAGAACATAACCATTGGTTCATAAAGCCCCTTATGGGTAATGAAGGCAGCTTTCCATTGGTCTCCATCCTTGATTCAAATGTTGTTATATCCCCATTATACATTGAACTTCATGTAGATGTTTGCATCCTTCAGTTTATCAATGAGGTCGAAGATTAGCGGGAGGGGGTAGGTGTCCTTGATCATGTGTTCATTGACGTATCTATAGTCTTGGCAGGGTCGTAGACTGCCATCTTTCTTTTTGACAAAAAAGAATGGTGAGGCCTAAGGTGATTTTGAGGATCGTATCTTTCCGGTTCAGAGGTTTTCTTCAATAAAGGCCTCTGTGGCCTGTTGTTCGTCGGGGGATAGTGGGTATACCTTTGCTACTTTTGGGATAAAGGAGTCATCCAAGTTTATTGGATGGTCATAAGGTCGTGAAGGAGGGATGTGATTGGTTGCCTCCTTTTCGAAGATCGTTCTATACTCCTCATACTCTGTTGGGAGTGTCGGTTTTGGTTTCTTTTTCTCAGCTTCTTCAGCAAGCTTTGTGGCTATTGTATATGCGCAGAGCCACCGCATTTGTCAGGATTGGGGGAGTTGCTGGACTTTCCAGAGTATCTTCTTCTCCCAATCTGTGTGCTTCCTCATCCTCTTAATCATCCATTCAGGGGTGGTAATGCTGCAGAAGCTAAGGACCTTTGTGGTTGGTAAATCCGAAGACCCAAATCTTTGATCACCTCCTTCAGTATCTTCGAGGGTATTGACTTCGTCGGGTGAGGAGGTGTCAATCTTTTCCAGCATGAGTTGAGCTACTCAATCTTCAGCATCAATCTTCAGGTCATTCTTCCAGTGGTTGAACAGTAGGACTTTCAGGGGTCCTCTATAATCGGGATCAATCAAACCTGCACCAGTTTGGATTCTGTGTTTTGAGGCAAGCCCACTTCGTGGGGCTATCCGGCCATAGGTTCCTTTGGGGAGACATACGGCAATCTTCGTGTCAATCAGACCCTTATCAAGGGCCGGAATTGTCATCAGTTTGGCAGCATACAAATTGTGTCCTGCTGCATGCTTTGATCCTTTTGTGGGGATTGTAGCATTCGTCAATAGCCTTTTGACTTTAAACTCGGAGGCTTTAACCGAGCAGATATATCGTCGAGGCTTTCGCTGGAGGGACGAGGTTGTCTGGTAGAATTCAGGGGAGAGGTTGTGTGAATCATGGATGTCGAGGGTCCCTTTTGTCCAGTTGATTGTTGGATTGACTAATCAAAGCCAAGGCATTCCCAATATCGTTGTCTGTTGTCCACAATTCATCACATAGAACTTGGCTTTCGTGATGATCAAGTTGGTTTGGAAGTAGAGTGTCGTCTGGTATTGGATGTCTCCATGTTTGTTCTTGGAGGCATCTATGTTCTGTACTTTTAGTGGGTGAGACAGTTTCTCGATTAGGAGTTGGTGTTGTTTCGCAAAGCTCTAGTCCAGGCAGGAGATCTCCACTCCACAATCAATAAGGGCTTTAGTTTCAATGTCTTTTTTGCTTTTTCCTGCAGCCACAAACTGGATCAGAACTTGGAGTCCATGTTTATTTCAGTCAGCTATTAATACAGGGGAGCAAGAAAGTCGGGGAGGCACTTGCATTGATGAAGTCCTCCCATCTAAAAACCCTTGTTCTTCTTGGTGGAGATGCGGGCTGTTTGTACAGCCTCTTTGTTATCGCTTTCTTCGGCATCTGCACCATCTCCAGAGTCCGAGGACTTTTCTTTCTTCTTAGCTCACCTCATAGCTTTTACTAAATCCTTCTCCTTCTTCTGAGTAGAAGGGTGAGTCTTGTTCTTCTTTTGTTCTGGGCAATCCCTAAATAGGTGCCCTTGTTCATGACATCCAAAGCATTTGCTGGTCGGGATGTGTTCATCCTGTTCTCTTTTTGAGAGTTTGATGCGGTTGATGTCCATTGTGTTGGGGTTGTGGTTTCATCGGGGGTTGTATGTCAGTGTCGGTCGACCCTTGGGGTTGGTCAAGTTTCAGGCCAAGAAGGCTGTCAATCATTCATAGGTAGCTTGGAAGTAAAGTGCATTTTCAAACCACTCATCAATGTAAGTGGGGGGAATGTCCATTCCAAGGATCCTGCAGATGAGGGCAGGTTTTAATCTTCTGGAAAAGAATTCGATCAGCACAGCATTCTGGATAATCTTACTCCTAGCTGCATATGTTCTGAAGTTTGCAATGTATTCATTGAGGGACATTGTCTTTTTGTCGTTCATCATGAGCATAGCCATCTTGGCGATAGCTTTTGCCTGGGTGTCGGTGCATTCAAAGAAGGCCTTGAACTCCCCTTTGAATTGGCGGAATGTCCTGAAGGACAGGGTTGTCTTGTTAAGGCAGTCTGCTCGGTATCGGGTGGCCCACTGGAGAGCAACACCTTCCTTTATGTAAGAGAGCGCATAAGCTACCCTCTTGTTGTTGTCATCGTAAAGCTCCTTGTTGATCAAGAGGTAAGCTTTTATGGAGAGGATGAAGGACTTAGCTTTTTTGTATGATCCGTTGTAAGCCTCTGGTGCTCCGATCTTAAGCTCAGTGGGTTTCGTTGTTGTTGACATCTTGGTCGGGGTTCTGGTTGCAGTGGCTAAGGGGTTCTGTTCTGCAGTTCATTCGGGGGGCTGCGAGAGTTTCTTTGTTGGCTCTGCAGGTTGTCGTTCGGCTGACCTTTGTGGTTCTTTCTCCAAGTTCTTGGTCAGTGATCAGGGTTTTTCCTCCGATCTTTGTCCATGTTCTGGTTTGGAGTCTGAGGTGTTGGAAATAAGAGAGTCAGGGTGTTAGAGTTCAAGCGAGGATACACATAGGGGTTTCTTACCCTTGGGCATGGACTTGGTGTTCTTCAAGGATGAAATCTTTCAATGGATAATCTGGTCAGCAACAATGGCTGCCAGAAAAGAAGAGACTAGATCTTTTGTTACACTTGGACCGGGTAGGGACGAGCGCAGACTTGAAGAAGCTAATCCTCTTGTATCATTCTAAATGCAATGCCGCAGCTTAACCCCCAACTGCAATGGAGAATTTGGGATAGGGACTATGTTGAAGGATCCGAGGATCAATCATGAGGATTTAGCAGTATATCCAAGTAGATCTAGTCTAAGGAGTACTGAGTACAAGGGTGAGGTTTATATACCAGTATAAACCGAGCACGGACCAGTTTTGTAGAAGGAAATAAAGGAGTCATATGACTAGAGAGAGAATGGCCATAGGCCAAAGATAAGAGATAAGAGGTGGAATGGCCATTGGCCGAAGAGTCATATGAGATAAATGATAAGAGATAAAAGATAAGGGAAAGCTCATAACCGAGGAGTTTGGTTGAGTGAGAAGTCCGAAGGTTAGCTCGTGCCCGTGGGAACGGCTAAGTGGTTATACAGTTTGCATGCAGCAAGAAATAAAAGAAAAGAAAAGAAAAGAATGAACTATAACAGGGAGGAGATTTGATCTTCCAATAATGTCCAGAGTAGGGCTGAGTTGAACAGTTCTTTTATTTTGAGTTGTTCAAATTCATAAAGGAGTTGGCTTTTGATTTCCATGTGGGCATGAATAGCAAGTTAGGCCATATTCTTGCAAGTATTGATGTGATTGTTATGTAACAAACATGTGAAAAGGGGCATTCTGGAGATGATATGATTTAAACATAAAATAATATAATAATTCAGAAGAAAGCAATGATGTAAAGTGTTGAGAGAAGAGTTTATATCAAGAACATGTGAAAATTGATAGGCTTAGTGGGGGTCTAGCATCAGGCTAATAAGTTCATTTATTAAGGTATCTTCATATAAGGGGTTTCTGAGACAGTGAATATATATGGTAGAAGTGGTCATTGTGTGGTTTTCTTGTATTTGATGGATGGTAAGAGTTAAGGGGATGGAGAGAACATTGATGGGTGGGCCTTTTTATAGGCTTTTAGGAGGTCAAGGGTGTTATCTGGAAACTTTTTGGATTCCTATGAGTTGTCAGCTGTTGGATGTCCTTTCCATTTAATAAGAAATTTTTGGTTTGTTAGAGATTCTTTATGACTAAGGATTGCTTCTATTTTCTATTCTTCTCTCCCTATGATAAGGTCAGATGGTGGTCTTTGGAAATTTGAACCATGTAAATTGTTTTCATAATTGGGCAATAAGAGAGAAACATGGAATATGGAATGAATCTTCCATTTTGAAGAAAGTTTGAGTTTATATGTAATTGGGAAAAAATAATTGGTGATTATAAATGTTCTCTCTCACTTTAAAGCAAATTTTGAGTTATCTATGTGTCATCTCAGATTTTGTGCTTCCAGCCAAAATTTGTCCCCTTTGGCAAAGGATTTGAAAGAGTGATGGTTTTAGGACTTCATCATTTGTCTGATGAGCTCATATGGAGTGAGGGCTTCATCTCTAGCTGAAATCAGGAGTTTCAAGTCATTTTGATTGTGGGGAGGTTGATGTCAGAGATAATAATGGAAAAGGAGTGGAATTCATAGCCCATTATGAGAAAGAATGGGGATTTCCCTGTGATGGAGTGAGGGTGGTGATTATGTGTGAATTCTGCATGTGGGATTAGTTCTGCCCATGTGGTCAGGTTATTACTGCAATATATCCACAAATAGGTCTCAATCTCCTGGTTTACTTGTTCTGTTTTCTATCAGTCTGTGGATGATAGGCAATAGAAAGGGATAGGTTGTATTGGAGGATCTTTTTGAGTTCTTTCATGAAAGCAGAGGCAAACTGTGGGCCTCAGTCAGAGATGATCTTGTCATAAAGGCCAAAATGAGTGTAGATGTTTTCAAAAAATAAGATGGTAATGTCTGAGGAGTCAATCAGTTTCTTGGTAGGGCAGAGAATTACCCCTTTCATAAGCCCATGGTCAACCATGACCAATAGGGTATCAAAACAATCAGATAAGGGGAGATTAGTAATAAGATCACAAGAGATCTGTTGGAAGGGGCATGTACAAGAGGATGAGATTAGGGTCAAAGGAGGGGTTGTTAGATGGGTGTTTGCTTTGTTCTGCTGGAAAATGACACAGCCTTCAATGTATTTGCAGACAAAGGACACAAGTTCAGGCTACAAAAATTTGCTTATGACAAATTATTGAGTTTTCAAAAAGCTAGGGTGTCTGGCAGAGGGGTGATTATGGGACCATTGAACAACAGCCTTGTGTGTGAATAAATGGGACAAAAGCTAGAGTAAAGGACCTATTATGTCTTGTACATGGTAAGTATAATTGTGTGTATAGTAATAAGTGTGTGTATACTCATTTTTAGTTAGTTATATGAAAGACTAGAGGAGAGGAGCACTATTGTACAGTGTGAGAAAATAGTGGTGTCCAAATATGGTAATCTAGTGAGTATGCAGGTAGTTGGTAGTAAAGAAAGAAGGAAAATATGCTATCTACAAGGTAATCTCCAATATTGTGGTGGTTAGGGGGAATGTAGACACATTCTTAATAGATAAGAATTCCAGCATTGTACTTCCAATCAGAGAGTTGGTTTTGGAAGAAGGTATATAAATGGTCATCAATTTGTCAAAGTGCAGTGAGGACAACAGGATCAGAGAGTGATTATTTCTTCAGCTTATCTTGTAAAGCAATGCTGATAAGGTTGACAAAAACATGATTAGGAAGGAGGATCATGTCCTTATTGTCATAATTGTCAGATGGGATGAGATCAAGTTAGTAGGAGAGGGCATTGGGTGTGGAGAGGTCTTTTCCAAGGACACAAGTTATGTGAAAGTCATAGTTAGTGAGATTGATGAGCCAATGAGCTTGTCAGTGGTTCAATTTCTGGGGTTGTTGGAAGTACAGTAGGTGAGATTCTTATGGTCTGTGAAGATTTAGACCTTATATGGCAATTTTTGAAGATAGTTCTGCCATGTCTTTAATCCACAAATGATTATGAGAAGTTTGCAATTGTAGATATCATAGTTCTATTGAATGGGGGTGAAGGTATGGAAGAGGTAGGTACAAGGATGCCATTTCCCATTTAGGTTGGTCTGTCAAAGGACTCCTTCAAAGGCATATTTGAAGATATTGGTGGAAATGGAAAAAGGTTGGAAGAGGTTGGGCATTGTAAGGATGGGTTTAGAGGTGAATACTTATTTCAAGATATTGAAAGCCCTCTGTTATTGGGGTTCCCATTTTCATGGATGGTTCTTTGTCAAGTTTAAGAGGGGTCAGGCAAGATTAGAGTAGTAGAAAATGAATTGTCTGTAAAAGTTTGTAAAATCTAAGAAGGAGCAAATGTCTTTAACTTTTAAGGGATTCAGCCAATCAGTGATTTCTTTTACAGTGATCTCCAAAACTGTTGCAATACCTAGCCCTGATGTGGTGCACACAGCACACCACAAACACTTGTGGGAATTCCGCTTAGCTTTGGTGGGGACAAACAAAGTACACACTCTTGGCTACAGTCTGGCCTCTGGATCATATGATTTGGGTCAGAGGCTGTGGAGTTATGTTTATTTCAAAACAGTAATACCATTGCAATAGTTTTGCACCTATTGGTAAAGAATGTGCAATCTTGTTGAAATACCATCACAAGTGGCAATGTTTGGTCATACAAACAAAGGTGCACATATAAATATTATGTCTGAGTTTGAAATAGTTCACACACTTCTTTATTCCCAACCACATCATCATGAGATCCATTTCTTCTAC
>JBBPQW010000357.1:0-23137 GCA_038092695.1 Boletus rubropictus
CTACTTTATTCCTTACCCTTGTGTATGCGTGCAGGAGGGGGAAGAGAGACGGGAAGCAGAAGAGGTGCTTGCGAAGTCAGTCTTTTTCGTTTGATCGCATTTGTAGCTGACATCCCCTTCCTCGTTCTCAACCGTCTGTGTAGGAAGAAACAATTCGCGGACAGATTTGTGCGTCGTCTCTTTCAGACACTCCACCTTATTTTTATTCTCGTCGCATACACAGAAAAACCGGGGCAAGCGTCCATCTCCACCTGATTCCCCCCCCGCAGTAACAAGCACAGATCCTGACTGCAACTACGCCAAGAAGCCCAGGCTGGGCACTATGCCACAAAGTCAGTCCCAATACTTGTCGCCGTTGTTTGTCATCTCTGCTTTTTTCCTCGCCTCACGGCCCTTGACGGCACCTAGAATCAGAATACCAGAAGGAAGCAAGCAATCACAGAAGTCGTGTTTTTAAAGATACTGGTACTGGCGTTCATCCGTTGATCAAGTGATCCGTATCCTATAGCTAATATCGGAGTCTGCAAGTTGATCACAGTGAGCGATCTGTCTCATTCCATGTATGCGTTTAAGCATGGGTACTGACAGCTCAGTGAAGAGGTTTAGATGGGTACAGAATAATTATAAGGGATGGTGGTGTTCCACGTATACCGGTTCTATCGACCGCTTAATCCAGCTCATGTTATGAATTAAAAAGTACTGATGCTAAGATCCCTCTTGGAAATGGCTCTTCAATCAAGAAATGGATATACATGACGGTACGCATACATGGTTCATAAGTGGGCGGGGGTGATCTTACACCCATAATGCCATACGTCGCCCTCACTATCCTCGCAATGTAATCTGAAGTCATTGCAGCGAAAAAGTTCGTGACATCTAAAATGGACAGTGGGAATAGTGGACCGATGGAGACACCTTCTGTACATCTGGGCATTTGCAGGAACGGAGCAATGGAGAGAGAAGGACCCCCCTCGACTCGTCAGCGTGGTCTCATATACTCCAACGTGAGCCAAAAATCAATCTTTTTAAAAGGTGAGTGGGGTTTTCGGCTGAGGCGTTCGGATGACGTTCCTCGCTGCCCTCTTGCCATGCTACGAGTCGTCTGGCCGACGTATGCGGCAATCCGGCAACAAGAGGAATAATCTGAGTTGTATCAGCCAAAGCTTTTCCTCTTCCTCCCTTCCCCCTAATTCCGTCTTACCTGTGTGTACATGTGCAGGGGGGCCGTTATCCAGCGGGGGAGGCCTTCAGCTGACCAGTCGAGGTGATGTTGGTCATCAGTGGAATGATCACTGGTAGTCGATGGTCCTGACTGGTCTTGATCACTAACCATTTCACTCATGGCGGCAGAGTTGACGTCTCCGCCACTGTACCTTCGTGCGTCTCGAAGGCAGCGGTAAGTATGGACGAAGAGAGGACGGTACGCCTCTCCTGCGAGTGCTGTGCTGGATGGATATCCGTCGATGAATGACCTCGAGGTTCGCAACTTTGTAACTCGGCTTATCTGTCAACATGTCACACTCGCAAGGAGGCGCTGTGTGGCAAAACCCCAATGCCGCGAGACACGCACCATCGCCTCCAATCAGCCACTTATCGATCACACGGCCACGTTCAGAATTTACCACGGACGTAAAGTGGAAGAATGCATGTCTGTCGCCCCGTCCGATGCCCGTGTCTCTCGGCAGGGGTGTGTGAAAACCACTAGCTGTCTGCAAGTTCCACTTTTGAGCAGAATGGTCCATTTCAAAATCAAACCTACTTGGTTAAGGCCTCAACTTAATGAGTTGCTCAAATTAATGAATTGCTCAACTTAATGAGTTGAGTGTCTAGCGCCTTCCCCCCTTTAATCCTGAAACATAACCACCCCCTCAAAAAAAAATAGGAATACGTAGCTACTACTACATCAAATCCTCTGTTTGTTCAAGAGATGTAAGGTTAAATGATGGAAAAGACGAACTGTATTTGGTACAGTAGTTGGTACAAATTGATAACCCTTCATTGCTCGACCACCTCAAAGGGGCTTCTTTTTTCTAATATGTCCCAAATGACGCTCACAAACGTGCCTAACAAAATTCTTGCGTTTCACCCGTTTGCAACAT
The DNA here is from genome assembly GCA_038092695.1 of Boletus rubropictus. NCBI lineage: Eukaryota > Fungi > Basidiomycota > Agaricomycetes > Boletales > Boletaceae > Boletus > Boletus rubropictus. The sequence goes on from JBBPQW010000357.1 coordinate 2,100, forward strand.
CCCCCCCATGAGCAGTAGATTGAGGTCCCCTCACCCAGATTCCTGATTCCATGAGACTTCCTGAAGTGTTCCGAAACACTCGTACATTCAATCTGAGCACCACAGGTCTCGGTGTTACCTTCACTAGCCCATCTGCAACGTTCCTCCATTGAGCACGAGTGGGTGATCTGCGGTGTGGCTACATCGCCATGCGCTCCAAGGGACTGAGACACCTGTTACAAGTGTGCAATTAACGACGCGGTCACCAAGTATGAGGATCCTGCGTACATTCTCAAGCTCTGCACTAGTGCTACTGCCCTCTACCCCAGGAGCGGCGTCGTTCTGCAATAGTATTTATTAGCCTGTGGAATGTGACCAAGGGTATCATACACACAAAAGGGATGGCCATGAAATTTGTAGTGCGATTAACATTCCACTCTGCTATTTCACGGTAAAGTTCTGTTTGGTATGAAGGGGACGTGGATGGTGAGAAGACCATGCCGCTAGAAGGATTCAAATATGTGTCGGCCCACTGCCCATCCACAGAGCCTTGTATGATCTGCTGTAAATATTCTGTGGACATGACGGGACATTGAAGCATGTCGCCAACATCCTCAAGCTCTGTACAGCGACAATTGGTGATGGGATATTCATGGTGCTGTTGAGCATTCAGAGCGAGAATGAAAAATATAATAAAACACACAGGAATGATTAATTCAGCAGCCATGATAGGGCTCGCGGTCTTAGACACCAACTCTTGGGCATCGCATGTGTCATGTTGAGATGGAGGAAGCATATTGCGACGGTAAGCAGCAGCTCCAAGGTTCATTTTATGCGTTTATGCCTCCAAAGCTCTCCAACACTCCGGAAAAGGCATCACTTGAATAATCCATAGATTCAATCCCTCTTGCGAACCCAAGAGAGTTAGTGCCAATCTTTATCACCTTCCATTTTGGGACGGACGTACCACACTCCCCAGTCCTGTATCACGTCATCGAGGTACCACACAGTGTCCTCCATCGTTAAAACCTGCATATAGCGGCCAACCCCTCCACTCCATTCCCAGAGTTCCGCAGTCAGATCGTCCCAAACAAGTTACGCCTTGCGGTTATTTAATTTCACAGCACCACCCTTTTCATGGCAACCAAGACATGTCCTTTCCTGGCAAATTTCGAGGTGCTCAGGTGAAAACCGCTGAAATACCTATACGTACCAATGTCTGTTTATCTCCGCCTGGAGCGGGTCAGACGACTTGGAGTGTACCTAGAACCATGCAGTCGACCAACGATCCATGTTTTGAGACTAAATGGCAGGGGAGGCGATGTCATTTTACACGCCCCCGGACTCTGTTGGCAGGATAGCATTGAATACCCGCGATGAAACCCGGACCGTCCCGCGGTTCGTAATACCATGCCTGAAATGGTGGGCTGTGCCGCCACCTGCGGTGCTTGGGCATCCACCCAAAGCATCTGCACACCCAGATCTTTTCCCACCTGTGCACCGTCGTGCGCACGTGCCATCACCCGCCCTCGTCCTTAATCCCTCACCCATGATCACGGACACGCGAGCACGCGTGCTTACGCGGACAGCTGCGTACGCGTGTGTGCTCACCTGCTCGCACCCCTCTCCTTCGCCTTCCCCCATCATGTGACCCATACCCACGGGTATACCCGCTCCGGACACCCGGGGGTATGCCCGGCTCCCGGAGCCGTGATGCAAAAGTGCTAATAGCGAAATCTCTTTCCGGGAATGCATGTACATGATGGTATGTGTTTACACGGTAGGACAGAACGGACGAGACATGGAGTAAAACTAGCGACATCCCAGACAACGATCTCCACGACAAGAACACGAAAGAAAGAAAAAAACGTGTATATAATGAATGCTACGTGTCTCATGCCTCGAGTACCCGGAACACCTATCCAAGAAACGCGTCAGCTCCTCGTATCGACGACACCACGTACGAGTCCACTCACCTTGACCTGCCCGCTCTTCAGATCCTCCAACCGATAGCTGACGTTCTCCGCCGTCTGCGTCGCCCTCGGTGTTAGCACACCGGTCTTCATGCAGGCCAGCCGTCGAAAGACGGAGAAACTCACCTGTTGTCCAACGTGTTGGTTAGCCTGCCATACCCTCACCTTATTTTTCTTGACATCAAACTCGCTCACGATCCCCACCAACGGACCACCACCCTCGCCGGTGCCCGCACCTGCACACGCACCGGCAGTCTGCGTGTACGCGTGCAGACCCTTGTGCCCTTTGAATTTGGCGTCCCAAAAGGCGACAACGTCCCCCGGAAGAATATCCGACACGCGTCGCTGCACCGCATTGCCCGACTGTGCGTACACCACATAGCCCCAGTCAACATCGTCGACGTTGCCAGTAGGATGATGTGCCACCCCGGGTACCTGCGCCAACACGGCACGCACGAACCCAGCGTACGAGCCGTCCCCGACGAGTGCTCGCTTTGATTTTTCAAACAGCGTTTGAGCGGCTTCGACCACTTGCACCCCTACTTTGCCCCAGATCCCCATCAACTCATCCGTCGTCAGTTGTTGCTGTTGCAACTGATCGATGCTCCTTCGACCCGAGCCTGTACTGGACCCCATCGCCGACGTTGACACCATCGTAGTCGAGGACAGCAAGCCAACCCTGCCAAAGGGTCCTCTCGACCCCGGAGGCGGCGGCACGCGCACCGCCATCGAATCTTCTGACCACCTCGACGATGCCATCTCCGATCCCTCTCCAAACTCTACACCTTGCGGAATCGACGGCAACTCCCAGTGTGCACTACTCGTTAGGGGCTCTGGTGGGTCGATCGCAGATGGCGGTGGAGGTGGCGGTAAAGGAATCGATCGCGACGGAACGCGTGTCGATCTGCGTCGGGGTGGTGGCGATGCGGGTGCGTCGTCGTCAGGGTCCTCGACTTCGACCATGACGTACTCGGATTGGGGACGGACAGCGCTCTCGGAAGCGCGTCCCAAATTTGTAGGCGTCTCTCCAGGACTCGACTCTTCCAGCGAGGTCTGTCTGGAGCTCGACCGCCTCCCCAACAGCCCAGCTGGAATGATCGGGATCGGAGGCCGAGTAGGAGGAGGCGAACGCGATGTCATACGCGGTGGCGGAGTGGGAAGCACCTCTGCAGACCGAGGCATTTGCATCGACTGCCGGGATGATGGCAATGCCGACGCGTCCTCTTCTTCAGACACCACCGGCGCCTCTGCATCAGAATAACGCACTTCCTCCATCTCGCTCTCCTCCACCTCAACTTGCACACCATCATCCGACGTCTCATAACTTCCCCTTCTAGCTGGCTCCTCCTGTTTCACAGATATTTCAATGGGCGGGGGTGGCTTCCGGGTGGGTGGTGGTCTCTGGGGAGGCGCGGGAACGGGAACGGGTGGCACAGCGTCCTCGCTCTCGCTGTCCTCCTGCCTCACGACGAGTCGTCTGGCTGACACAGGCGGCAATCCCGCAGCAGGAGGAAGCATTCCGAGTCGCATGCCCCCCATTCCGGCCAATTTGGCAGCAATCCGTTGCTTCCTCGAAACCTCTTCCTCCTCCTTTCCCTCGGATTCCATTTCATCTGGGGGAATCGACGTTGGTGGGGGTGCAGGGGGAAGAGGAGGTCGTGAAAGCGGGTTCATCGGTGACGGTACCCCGAATCTGATACTTCCTAGACGCGCCATGCGTTCGGCAATCGTGCGACGACGCACAGATGCTTCGTCCCCTTGCGCGTCTGGCTGAAGCGTCTGATTCTCTGAATTTTCCTCATCTGCGACGTGGTCGCGGTCAGGTGCGGGAACACCTTGCAGGGGCTACACACGCACCATTTTCGTGCTCTTCCGACGTCGCTTGCTCCGGTACGACGAGCGTCGTGATTATTTGGGGCGTTACGGGCCCACGGTTAACCGATCGAGGTGATATCGGTACTGATGGCGGCGAAGACGGCATCTCCAACAAAGAATCTGCCATCCGCACACTCGTGCGTCTCGGGGGTGGAGGCATAGACCATCTAGGAGGGGGTGACGGCGCATCCTCCGTCATTGTACCTGCAATCAACACAACATGTGGTCAGCCAAGTACATTCCCAATCATCCGGCGAACTGATACATACCACTCCGAGCACCCGGCGGGGGAACAGGTCGAGGCGGTATATTTGGTGACGCCGGACATTCCTCCTCATCTGCCCTGAATGTTTGCAAAGGTGTCTTTGGTGGCGGCGAGGGAGGCGGGGAAGATGGCGATGTCGGCTTGGACCGGAAGTTGACAGGCGGTGGAGGTATGGGTCGGGTGATACGTGGAGGTGGCATCTCGTCCTCCTCCCTGGACGTGTCGCGCTCGATCTCAATTATCGTGCTACCCGCTGGTAGCTCGTCTTTGTCTTCCCGCAATCCGCGTGGTTGAGCTCTCGCCTCGAGCGGAGTTGTGCCTGATGCCTCCAAAGCCTCCGCTTCCTGTGCGGAAGCGGTGCCTTGCTCTTGTTGAGACACGAAATGGACTGAATCGTATTCGATTGGTCCCTCTTCAGAGAATTCCAGGGAAGACAATGTACGCCTGCCGTGACCGCCACCTTGCTCCTCGGTGTACGACGCGACTGCATGTTCGCCTGTCACCAGAACGAAGGGAGAAAAAAGAAAAGACTACATTAATACCCAGACCCTACGACACGATACACGACAAAGAAAAAAGGGGAGAGGGAAAAAAATCAAGATTCACCATCACGATGAGCTGGCACTTGACCGTGCTCGTCAGCCCTGGCGTCGTCTTGGTTGATTTCCACGTGCGGATCAACAACGTCGTGTTCGATGGACTGAACGGAGTCGTGTCTTGTTGGAACAGTTGGTGGAGGGGGAATCGTCTCCCCGTATTCCCTCGTATCCACATTGACCTCGTCCTCGACAGCAAGCGATTCTTCGGACCGGGCTAGGGCCAGCTCGTCAGATGGTGGACGTTGCGGAATCAGGGGATGACTAGTAAGAGGGTTGAATGCACCCATCTGGGCTAACTTGGCCGCAACACGCTGGCGATACGCTTCCCCGTCTTCCTCTTCTACTTCGACAACCTCAGGAGGCTGCTCAAAAGGTACTTCCTGGTTGACAGCAGTCGTATACATCAACTCCCTTTCAAAATGACTGCCTGCACTCTCTACCTGCTCCTCTTCCGCTTCCTGTTTCTCGTGAGCCTCTGCATGAAATGTTTCTGTGGGAACTGGAGGCGACGACGAGTGCTGCTCGACACCGTGTGTGACATTCAGAGGTTCTTCGCAGGTTGCTTCAACAATCTCAGCTACTTCGCCAATCTCCTTCTGCGAATCTCCGGTGGCCATGTCTGCGTCATGAGCAACGTGATCAGCGATCGCGGGAGGCTCATCTGCGATAGGGGGTGATCGGACAGCCACAACGTCTACTTCTTCCATGGGAGGCTCGGGTAGCGCAGTGGAGGCGCTCTTCAACGCTTTCTTACGGGGAGGAGCGGCACGACGTGGACCTGTAGGTACGGGCATCGAAGTTGGAGCACGTGAGGGCACAGGCAGCGGTAATTCAGGCTCATCCTTGCGCTCTGAAGAGTCGATCGAGATGAGCAGATGGTATAAGGGCGGGATATGAAGCGTACACACCTGCTTCGGCGATGGGCTCAGGAACAAGGGAGATGGTGGCTGGCAAGTCACGAGGAGGTGATGATACCAGACCTATAAAGACGCTCTTGTCAGCCAGAATCAATCGAGTGACATCGCTAACAAGCACCTTCAGCCGACTGCTGATCGATGGGTGCCTCTTCTCTGGCCTCGGGTGCAGGTGGTGAATGCTCAGTTCTGCGCGCGACAGGTTTGGGAGCAATGATGGGTGGACCCATGCCAATCCTGGCACCACCAAGACGAGCCATACGAGCTGCGATCGCGGCTCTACGCTGCCTCTCTTCTTCCGGGTCAAGATTCCCACCATTACCATCTTGTCCGACTGTATCAACCTCACGATTCGATGCCCCCTGGTTATCAGGGGTTGGACTCGTCACAACACGAGGCGGTGGCGACCTCGAGGCCGCACGACCGTCTACGTCCACGTCGTTGGACTCGCCTTCCGAGGCGGGAGCTGCTGGCGGTGGTTTCCACTTGGGGCGTTCCAAGTTTGGCTTGGGTGCAACTGGAGGCGATGCACCGCCAAAGCCGCCCTTTTCCTGCAACGCAGCCATGCGTTCCTTGAGGGACCCGCCGCGCCCGATGCTCTCCATCGCATCGGAGGCAGACATCCCAGGTGTGTTCTGAGGCTTGCGCTCTTCCGACTGCGAGTGGTCGGGCGACGACGGCCTTGGTTTCCACTGTAGCCCACCTGGTTTGGGGCGGGGTGGGCCGGGGAGAGCACCTGGAGTAGCCCCGCCCTTGTTCTCGAATGCGGCGATCCTGTCGCGCAGTGAGCCTGGCTTTGGCTTTGGAGGGGGCGATTGATCAGACATGAGATGAGAGTCAACTTCAAGATGGCGATGGGGCGTGCTCGACGGTCTACTTACGCCTCGTTAGTTCTCACGCTCATCTGGTTCACCGTATCTACTACAAGGACTAGTTTTCGCGCCATTGGTATCCACATCCAGCACATCTAGAAAAGGCGGTGAGGGCTTTGGAGAGCAGCAGTAAATCGCAATACCGGTAGACTGCCCGTCTGTCAGACCGCGATGTCTAGAGAACTGAAGGACGTACAAGTGGTCATTGGCTCGTCTGCAGACCTGATCTGCAGCTGGTAAAAGTACGCTCGCCGATGGTTGCATTTGTCACAGGTCGCTGTAGACGACGTGAGCGATGCAAAAGAGACGACGAAGACGCACCGTCCGTCGCATCGGCGTGCTTCCACATCTCATCACCACCCAAAACATCGTCGACCTCTTTGCGTTTCATTCTCGTACGCGAAGTCATCTATGAGACCATGAGCGATCCAGGAAAGACGCCCATCTGCAGAGCCCACCTGCTTTGAGATCGGGAACTCGTACGCGCAGGTGTTGCAGGCCCATTTGTTGTAGCCTGTCTCTGACGAAATGACCAGCAGATTTGCACATGTTGGGCAGAAGAGCATCCTGGCGTGAGGACGATGGAACAAGGCCCCTAAATGCGCATACAAACTGGGCGATCAACTTAATCCAACTCTACAAGTTCAGGCCCATGAAACCCCTAAACTTTCTTTCTTTCTAACCTAGAAGGCTTTTTCCAGCTGAGCGCGAGAAAGACTACTATTCCAACGAGCAAGATGTTTCTCTCCAGCTCTCTCATTGCTCGAGGTTCTGAAGCGGGTTCCCCTCAGGCGTGCAAGCCGTTCTCATTCTACTCCAATGTGTGCGTTGGAGACCTGGTTGCGATATTAGGTATGTCCTGAATCTTCCGTTAATACGCCACCTGACATATTTATCTCTTTCTTGCAGCCTGTGGTATCGCTGGTGTCGGGTTCTTTTTCTGGGCCGTCCACGCGATTCGCAAGATGCGCCAGTCTCCTTTCAACCACAAGCTTGAGGACAGAGGTAAGGCGTGCTCTGGTTCCGTTGCTCTACCCCTGATTGACATTGGCTCTGCAGAGAAATTCAATGACAAGGATCACTACCACGTTCCACCGGTCACCGAAAGCCTACCCGTCGTCCAACGCGATGTTGTTCAAACACCTAGTCCCCCCAAGCGCGTGCGAACTCGAATGTTGCCTGAGCATGAAGAGGATCTCTACAGGTCACTGACCCCTATCCAGTCTGGCACTCATTCTGTGCAGGGCTTGACGACTACGCCGCGCGCGCCTCGTCTCCCTCCACCTGCAGTTGGGCAGTGGAAGCGGACCCGCTCAGGTCGTCATGGGTCACCCATGCGGCGTGGAGCTTATGGTGAAAAAGACGAGTACGGGGCAGATGACGGTGGCCCCTCGCGCGCAGGTACTTCGCCACTGCACAGGTCAGGCAGTGGCTACGGATCTTATCGGTCACGAGAATATGTAATGGGTCCCTGACGAGACTCTGACGACCGTATTTTATTCCTAATGTCATGTTATCTGGATGCATACCTTGTCAGACACACACATGTAATCGTTTAAGTATATCATTATTTGCCAGATTGTTGAGCCCAAGCACTTTGAGTACATCCCAACATCGTCCCCGTCATTCTAAAACAGACTGGGTGGCTGTCGCAGTCGCGGAAGTCACCTCCCACACGTATTGTCGTACCACTCACACAATGGTAGTTTGACACCTCTCGTCCATCTTCTCCAGCTGAGCTACGGAGATGCGCAGTTTGGGTTGATCCGGATCATTTTCCAGAGCCTATCGACTGTCGGTCGATAAAACCACCGGGGTAGTGCGCCGCATAACGCCCCAGACACGGTGGTAACTGAGGAAACGCTAGTAGAGGCAAGCAGGTGCATGCGGGGCATGAGGTGCGTGGCTGGTTAGTGCCCGCGTGTTCATGAATTTGACACGACCATTTCTACGGGGAGCAAATAGAACCGCGGTAGTCAGCTCGGCCGCCTGGAATCTCTCTCGGTTTCAAGCCTCCCATACAACGATGTCTGGTGCCCTCTCTGGCACTATCATCCGTCTATCCAACCACCTGTTGAAGCGAAATGCGACTGGAGAGGTTCTTTGTCTTCCTTCCCTGTGATTTTTACTAAGCTCACCGTTCCGACAGGGTGGTCTTATCACTGGAACAAACCCTGCAGCATTTACATCGTCGGATCCCTTGAGATTATGGATCGTCCAAGTCGGTAAGTCACCCGTACCAACCCTTCCCTCGCTTCCTCACTGCTAGGCAGGTATCATCATCATCATGGCCCAGCTGCTCTCCCTTGGCCTCCGCCGTCTCAGACAACCAAAGGTCATTGCCGAAGTGCTCGGCGGTATTCTACTAGGTATTCCATATATGTCGCTACCCTTGCCAGTGCTTTACTTATTATGCTATTCGTTAGGCCCAACTGCATTCGGGAGGATACCAGGCTTCACAGAAAACATCTTTCCTTCCGTGTCCCTCCCGTATCTATCTCTGGTGGCTAACATCGGTCTCTGTCTGTTTCTTTTCATCGTTGGTCTCGAAATCGACGCTAGTGTCGTCAGACGCAATGCACGCATGTCAGTCATCGTATCATTGGCCGGCATCGCCCTTCCCTTTGGTCTTGGTTCCGCCCTCTCCATCCCTCTATACCACCACTTCATCGATCCTTCCGTCCGCTTCACCTACTTTATGCTTTTCACAGGTGTCGCATACTCCATCACCGCATTCCCTGTTCTCTGTCGTATCCTCACAGAACTCAAATTGCTTGATACGCATGTCGGTATCATCGTCCTCTCTGCCGGCGTCGGTAACGACATTGTCGGCTGGACATTGCTCGCTCTGTGCGTTGCGCTCGTAAATGCCGCTTCCGGCCTGTCGGCACTATGGATCCTGCTCGCCTGCATCGCCTTCGTTATCTTTCTCTTGATTCCAGTCAGATTCGTCATGCACTGGCTGGCACGTAAGACGGGTAGCACAGAGAAAGGCCCCACCATGTTCTACATGACCATCGTCATAATTCTTGTTTGGGCCTGTGCATTCTTTACCGACGCCATTGGTGTGAATGCCATTTTTGGTACGCCACACGGTATCTGGTTATAACACTATCTGACTCATGCGTAGGTGCGTTCCTTGCCGGACTTGTCGTTCCGCGGGAGGGTGGTCTTGCGATCACCCTCACGGAGAAACTTGAAGACATGGTCTCGATCGTCTTCCTCCCGCTCGTACGCATGCCATCTTGGTCATCATTTCCGTTCTCAACTTTGTCATGTCAAGTACTTTACGCTCTCAGGCCTGAACACGAATCTCGGATTGCTCGACGACGGTCAGTCTCTTCAAAGAACTCCTTTTGCGTAGTTGTTGACGCTGCGCCGGTAGGTATTACCTGGGCCTTCACCATCGCCATCATCGCTCTTTCTTTTTCTGGCAAGTTTCTCGGATGCATGGCTGCGTCCAAATTGGCGGGTTGTGGATGGCGTGAATCCAGCACGATCGGCGCACTGATGAGTTGCAAAGGGTTCGTCACCAAGTACTCCGCATCATATTTACTTTTGCTCATCTCTTTGGTAGTTTGGTTGAACTCATCGTCCTGAACGTGGGGCTTCAGGCAGGTATCCTTTCGCCGAGGGTCTTCTCCATGTTTGTCCTCGAAGCACTCACTCTAACTTTTATCACCACCCCTCTCGTGACGGCGCTCTACCCGCCTGCGCGCCGCGTCCCGGTCGGTGCGCCTCCCGTGGGAGGCAATGAGCGTGGACCACCTGATGAACAAGCGTCCACCATCACCGAAGAGCATCCTTGGCGCCGTCGATTCACGGTCGTGCTTGATCAACTCGATCACATTCCCGGTGCGATGGCACTCACGCAGCTCGTCCTTCCACCACGCGATATCCTTTCTGACATCATGTCATCCCCGACGACGACCCAAACAATCGACAAGAAGACCCCTGACGTGAGCGTGGAGGCACTGCAGCTCATTGAGCTCTCTGATCGGACGTCTGCCATGATGAAATCGTCGGTTGCGGACAGCTTGGTTCACACTGACCCCATGCTTGGTATATTTCGGATGTTCGGCGAACTGAACGATTTGGCCGTTACGACGTCGCTGTCGGTCGTCCCGTATGATAATTTCGCGCACAGCGCTGCCGAGCACGCGCAGACACATGGATCCCACCTCATATTGCTCCCTTGGCTGCTGCCTACTGCTCCGACGGTCGTCGATTCGCCAGATATTGGCATGGGCGGGGGCGGAGGCGGAGGCGGAGGCAGCACCACACCTAAAATCACCAAGAATGATCACAATCCGTTCGACTTCCTCTTTGGTGGCATCTCGGGGAGCAAGTCGGATAAATCCCCCTCTGTGATCCACTCCCAGTTCGTACGTGGCGTGTTTGCACAGAGCCAGACGGACGTAGCTTTATTCATCGATATGAATGATCGATCGGCTGTCCGCCTTGGGGGTTTTATGCATGTCTTTTTGCCGTTCTTTGGGGGACCAGACGATCGGCTGGCACTCGAGCTTGTGGTGCAGCTTTGTTCGAATCCGAGGATGATGGCGACGGTAGTGAGAATGAAGCGCGAAGGAGCGGGGGATGTGGGTGGGCGTCTGGGAGGTGAATTGGAACGACCCCCAATGGCATATTTGGGGGAGAAGGCAGATACGAGCGGGCAGAGGGAGCTCGACCCAAGCGGTGACGGGCCTATAATCACTTCGGTACGTTCGTGACGCAATCGTTATCCATGATTTTGGAATATTTGATCCAGTGGACTGACGGCTAGCTTTCACTCTTTTCTACAGACGATCGTGTTCCAGGATACGGTCTATAGTCGACAGACGACCCAGATGCGTCTCCAATCTGCAACAGCCGACGACATTGCTTGGTGTAAATACACTTCCCCGCCCGACACCCACGTTCATACTGGCGCCACTAACTCCACTCTTCACGACGCCCTCTCGCGTATCCACTTTTCTGACACGCACACGCCAACACCGTTACACGCTGCCATTCACCACGCTCGCACCCTCCGGGAGACTTTGCCCCGCCTGCTCATCGTCACTGGTCGATCGAGACGGCTCGCGATGGAGAGCCATCACGTGGAGATGAAGCGAGTAGCAGAGACATGTCGGTCGGGGGTGGGGCTGGAGGTGATGCGAAGGACGATTGGCGATGTCGGCGCTGCAATAGTGATGTCACCGGGGTCGGCGAGTGGAGTGGTGGTAGTGCAGACTACCGAGGTGGCTTTGAACGGCGATTAGGTGTGGGGAGAGGGATGGTGCCTACTAGGACGTTGAGTGTTGGACGCTAGTCGTTGCAAGGTATGTACTAAACGCTGTGCACTTGATACCACGTATGTCACCTATACCCTGGATTGTATGATCTTGTGTGTCATGATCACCTGCATTTCCAAGTCGTGCTCGGGGTTCTGTTGGACTCGGTCTGCGTGCGTACGAAACGGAGGGACTAGTTGGGTGCAGTAGCTGGTGGTCATTGAACAAGAATACAACAGAAGTACCGGGAAAGGAAATAAAGTAGGGACGATGTACCATTTATGCCTTATTTTCTTTCCTTTCTTTCCTTTCCTTTCCTTCTTTCTTGTCCTTCTTGTCCCTTTTCTCCTTTTTCCCCTTTGGTGGGCCATCCTGTTGACACAAGGAAAAACGTACATCCACAGCCCATCAAAAGACGACCAAGAAAAGGACACACCTCTGATATTGCTACATCAGCCTTCTCTACCCTTTTTGCCGCCTTGGCGGTTTTTTTGAGCGCCTTCTTCTCCTCCTTGGACAACTTGATCTTCTTGGCCGACCGTTCGTCCTCTTCCGCATCACTCTCGCTGTCAACGTCCATCGCCTCGCTTAACCGCCGCTTCTTTTGTTTCTTCTTGGCCTTTGTCGTCATCGTCGTCCTTTTCTTTCCCCTTGCTTTTCTCCTTGTCCTTGTTCTTGTGTTTGCTCCTCTTTTTTGGCGGCGGCGACACCTCGATCAGGGGTAATACCGGCTCGGCGTCATCCATCTCCACATCACCATCCCGTTGCTGCGCCCCGTCCTCTTCTTCCTCTTCGTCGTCGTCGAGGTCAAGCGTAAGGCTATCCAACACCCGGCGAATCGCATCTGCGTTCTTCGTAGGTGGTGCACCCGTCTCGAAAAACGCGAGACGCTCTTCGACTTGCGTACGAAGAGCTTCGCCAAATTTAGGCGTAGGATTGTCTAGACGGGAAAAAAAAAAAAAAGGGGGGGGGAGGGTCAACACATCCGTTGGCGTTCTTAACGCAAAAGAAAGAAAGAAAAAGGCGGGGGGAGACGAAACGTACCGGCATAACAGTCTATCCGCGATGCAATTGAACACTTGTTTGCCAGGAACCGTGATATTCGACCCTTGTGTCTCGGGTCGGCGCGACCAATGAAGGAAGAGTGGTACAGGAGGCCGTACTAAGGTCACATAAGATGAATGTCATGTTGGTGTCAGGTGCAAGCCGCCTCGCTCACCTTGGGCGTGTTACCTTTTGTCTTGAGTGCTCGGAAGAGGGCCTTCTCGGCGCCGAGGATCTGGACGGTGGAGGCGGGGTATTTGCTAAGGTTGGTCAAGCTGCCAGCATGACTGATCAGCCGTGCACCGATGCGCTCTCCAAGGAGTGCTGTCAGCGAGGGTGCGACAAGGTTCATTTTTTCAGACAGATAGGCAACGAGGGATTTGCGGTAATCGGCGATGGAGACGACACGTGTGGCAAAGGCGGAGATGTTGAGCATGTCGATGTCGGAGATGGACGATCCCATCGAACCTCGGGCGGCGTCGAGGATGTTTTGTGCGAGCACCACGTTATCGTCGACAAGGGGCGTCAATTCAGGGAGTTTGTCCTCCGTCAATGTATCCTTGTCCCCGATGAACTGCACGAGACGCGCATATTGGTAGTTATCCGGTACGAGCTTGATGAGTTCGGGAAAATGATAGCCATACCACTCCCGAACACGCATCGCGAAGAGATTGACGTCCTTGTCGAGTTGGTCGAGAAGGGCAATGGCTTGGATGATCATATTGTCCACCCGGTTCACGTTGAACTTGAGTTTGGCGCGAGAAAAGGAGTGGCCGAGACCGAGTTGAGCTTTGACGAGGTCGCTGGCGTCGAGACCTCTGAGGAGATTGTGCGCGTGTTGACGTATACCACGGAGGATTTCTTGGGCGCCCTCGGAGGCATCGCATTTAAAACCTGTGCCGTCCGAGATAGCGTTGGCAAGTGAGGCATCGTGGACGATGAGCTTAACCTTGGAAGATTTCTTTCCGCCCTTGGAGAGGTTGAGCTCGAGGAGGGATTTCAGATGGTCGTTCAATATGCCTAGTCAACCCAAAACGAGCACCCCTCGTAAGCCAAAAAAACAAGGAGCACCACCACACGCACCCTCAGATACATCGTTGATGTTCTCGAGGGCGTCAGCAGCGCTCTTGAACGGGGAAAAGCTGAGGAGAGAGATCATCTTGGTGAACTTTGAAAAATCATTGACCGAGTCCTGGACGGCCTTGGTTTGTGAGCCGACCACATCATGAAGTTTCACCTCGAAGATAGCGTAGCCCGAGGCTGTCTCGAACAGCGCGTGTGTCGCCATCGTGCGTGCGTCGCTCGTAGTCGTCAAACTATTTAGTAGCTATAACAAGACCCGTTTTGGATATTTGTACCCACGGTCCATGCCGATGTTGAACATGCCTCATCCACCCCTTCTTCATTGTCTTGAGCGTTCTGAAGACGTTTGAGGCTGTCTACTGCCATTTGGCATGTAAGTCGTGGCTATACTAATTTTTTTTTTTGTCAGCGCGTCCAAAGGCTGTTGTTAACCAGCGCTGAGGCGCTGCTCACAATGAGCGGTCGAGGGCGGTGTGAAGAGGGATATATGCCGGGCTGAGGGTCAGGTCATATGGAGGAGGAAACCACCGTCGCATTCCCCTCAGATTGGATCAAGGCATGGGACAACCGCAAGGTAGAATGGTCTTGTGATTGGCCAAGCCCAAAGACGACGAGTTGCAGGAAACATACTCTTTGCCGTCTCTTTGGGATGCGTTCTCGGTCAAGTTCGCGGACGACCCGGCCATGGAACGTGTACATGACCCTCCTCGTCTGTTTGCGCCTGCACTGGGCATTTCCGTCACAGAAGGGTGTGTTGTTGGGTCGCTCTTCGGCCGATGACAACGTGCGTTTATCTGCCTCGCCGTGTTAGATTCAAGAAACTTGGAGCGGCCATCAATATCATGTTTGCCTCCTGCAGGCAAGCCCCCCGGATCTTGGCTCATCACGAGGATTGATACTGATGCAGGAAATTCTATCGCACACCGGACAGCAGCACGTACACCTCATGCGACCTCCGACAAAGGTTGTGACAGCTACCCGTGTTCTTGGCCATGCATGCATCACAGGGCTCACACCTGCCTAAAGCAGGGTGCAGCAGTGTCCAGGGATTGTGCATGGGCATGTCTTGTACCTGAGTTGCCCCATGTGTGTGCGGTGTCTTCAAGGTTGCTGTGGAGGAGGAGGTCGCTTCCAGAAGTGTTCGATGTTCCATCACTCGGACCGCCCAGTGTGCGCCAATCGTTCTCTGACGCGCATGCACAGGACAAGGGCTGTGACCTTGAAGGGTCGCTGGTCACGTGCTGCATGTGATTGGGCGCATTCCATTGGGTCTAAACCTTGATATATGTTTACAGATGCCGCCTCGTGGGCAGCCTCGAGGAGCACTTATAACTCGCATTTCTCCCCCTTACCTCTCTTGTCCGCGCACATTTAGGTTCCAGGAGCTCGACTGCCTGGGCTACCGCGGTCATTCCCCAACCGCACTAGCTTGTGGTTCGGTTCCTACTTTTATATAGGTGCGATCGCTCTCGATGTCATATTGCATCGCGCGGCTCGCTCACAATCGCCCTCTAGCATCCATTCCCATTCGACCCCAACTTTCGTTCTACCACTACACTTTTATATTTGATCACGATCGTCATGTCCAAGTCTCATCACTCTCCATCCAGCCCTGGTTTCGTTCCGGACACCCCAAAGTTTCGAACGCGGTCCCTTCCGGAGGAGCCGTCTGCAGGCCCCTCCCGTCCTGCAACAAGCGCCGACATGCGGCGGCCGCAGACCCCCGTCATGGTGCCCTCTTCATCCAGGGCCAACCCCACTGCCGGACAGCCTGCCAAGCCCCTGAAGTCCATTCTCAAGGGCAACAAGAACGCACAGCCCCGCGACTCTTACGACAGCGAAGGGGAGATACTAGTTTCCAAAGCGATAGCTTGCTCCCGCTACAAGATCCCCAACGTGTTGCCCCCAGGATCACACTTGGGTAAGTACGCGCTCCGCTCATCTACCACCCCTTATCGTTCCCCTTTTTCCCACGTTCATTGCCGTTGCACGAGCACTTTATCTGATCCATGTTGGTGGTAGTGGCTATGAAACAGCCTGCCTTCGACTTGCATTGGCAACTGCTTCCGTTTGATCCACGACGATCGAAGCGAATGCTTCGCTTTGATATGGCCTTCCCGGTGGACGATATAGTCTTCCAGGATCCTGGTCGTCGGACGAGAGTCCCCGAGACCCAGCTGAACAAGCACGCGGCCAATGGTACCATGACCAAGATGATCATCACATTCGAACGCAAGCCGTTCTCTTGGGAGGTGGACGTCAAGAACGCCCACGGGATCCGCTGTCGAGACGTGTTTGAGGCTATATACAAGACCTTCAACGAACAGCTCACTCTCGAGGAGCAGAGGCTGGTCCGCGACCGCCGGGCAGTCGAGGAGGCTTTTCGTCTCCGCTGCAAACTCGCTCCCGGTCTTCCAGAGGTCGAGTGTTCCTTGGGATGGAAAAGAGTTGACGTCCTTTGCCACCAGACGATCTTTCTTGGCTTGACTCAGCCAAAGTCTGGCAGCGACTGGGTCCTGAACCTCGGTACACTCCCTCGCGTTCCTGGTCTGTCATGTTGAACATCTCTATCTATGCTGACGATCACTCGGTACGTGCGCATCTACGGTACTGCGATATCGGGGTCACCTCTCTCATCAGGACTGGCTCCCGATATATTTGTGGACATTCCTTCGTACTATCAGCCACACTCGCATAAGTCATCACACTCGCATTATCGCATGTTTCTTCATTTTCTATGATACCCGCCCCTTGGTCTATTACCTACATCAGGTCTATGTCTATTATACTGTGTTCCCTGTTTCGGTGTCCCATTCGGCACCGCTAGGGGTAGGCCAGGCCTTCCGATGAATGCCTCGTCCTCATACAGTGTATCCCTCTTTCCCCAGACGCAGTTTTGCGTCTGTATGCCGTTCTGTGCTGTCTCCAGTTTTTTTTACCATTGGGACGTGTATGATTCGGGCCAGTCTAGCGTTAATTCGCATCTCCCGTTGCTGGTGTTCGTCTTCCTCGTCGCATCAGTCTACACATGCAACAGTCTAACCATCCACAGAATGAATGAGCACGGATCTCATCCGATGGAAGGACAGAACATATCTACCTATCAACATCTGAACATATTTCTATTAGCCGGACAACCCTGAACCTCTGTGGACGTCGGAGTAAATGATCGCGTGGCGTAGTCGTGGCCAGCGAAGAACATGATAGAAAACCAGAGAAGGGTCCACGAAAGGACCCTAGATAGCGTGGAATCTACAACCGTGGCGTGCACGTGCCGGAGATTATCGATAGGAGCTTTCCCAGAATCGAAAAGCCCCATTGACATGGTGAAGTGACCTGGATACCGGGCGGCAGAGCTCAAAGTTGGAGCTATGAAGTGTAAAGCAACATAGGATGCGCATACAGTCAGGTTCCACACCACCTGCTGCGTGCTTTGATTTGGGGTAAAACGTTAGATGGGCTTGATGGTTAAAAGGGAGGGGGAGACAGTGATTGATGATTGGATGAGTATTCTTTCTCTTTCTCCCTCTATTTTTACCTTGAGTTTTTGATACGAGGGAATGCAAATACGAGCGTGTCCCGATTTCGGGAGGTTGGTCTAGAGGTTGGAGGAGATTGGAGGAGATCCTCGGAAGGGCCTCGTTTTGAAATTTAGGGGGACGTGGTGCGGGCAAAGGGAGGTTGGTCTGGTCTGGTTCGCTGTAGTACCTTTGATGGTCAAAAATACCTACGTGAGATCGAATACAAGTCGTGAGGGACTGCCTTTGAGACTGAGACTGGACCGGTCTGGTTCGCTGTAGTACCTTCGATGGTCAAAAATACCTACATGAGATTGTGAAAGACTGCCTTGAGGGGTCTCGTCGCATTGTCGAGCACCCGCGGCGTTCTGGACCGGGCCCAGGGGACGAGCAGCGCAAAGGGTCAGAAAAAGAAAAAATAGATGGCAGTCAGTGACGGGGGAATGGAAACGCGTCCGCTTCAAGTTGACCTTGACCAGCCGATCTAAAATTTGGGCCTCGCGAAAGACCACGACCTATCGAACACCAGAGAGCAAGTTGTCACGACAGTCTGGATGTCAACCTCGGCCGCCGACAAGAGGCACGCGACCATTCGTAGTCTGATGGGCCAAAAACGAGTTGGAAACTGAGTAACGTCGCATCTCAAGTTAAATTACCTACCGTCTTTCAAGTGGTCTATACCTCGCCTGAAAGTCGACTTGCACTCGCTAGGGGCACAGCTTCTGTTGAGTGGCGCGAGATGGCACACTTGTAAACAAGCCACAATCAGCCGATAAGCCGAAAGGCTCCTATTGCAACGTATATCAGACAGACGGTAGTTTAGGAGTAATAACAAGCATCTTGACTCCGGCCCCAAAGGGCTTACTCGTGTCCCCCTAAGTCGTCACTCTTCCAGGGCATATTGTCATCGTAAATCGCGATGGCCAAGCATTGCCTCGCGTCGGTGGTCAACGAGCCTTTGATATGGTGCGTTTGTTGGAATCTGAAGATGTGAACGATCGCCCAAACGACAATGAGCAGAGCAGTGTCCCATATGGACACGCAAGAACTGTTGAACAAGAACATTGGAGGCCAAGGTGAGTGCGCTAATGGCTTGTTGTGTTTTTTGAGCCAACTGCTATTCCATCAAACACATTCCGGGTTTTTCGTCAGCATGATACATGTATAGTAACACGCCGTGCTTCAGCCAACGCCATGTCCCTTCAGACGAACTCTCCCCGGCTTCAATCACTCCTCACGCCGCCGCTTGTCCGTATCTCGTCAAAAAGAAAAACCCATATCCGCATATTCCAAAGAATCCTGTATTCTCTCCGATTTTCGAAATGCCGTCAGTAAATCCGATGCGTCGTTTGAAATGTTTCATGACAATGTCCCTCCTAGCGTGTATGAGCACTACCGTCTCTTCGTATCGCATCCCTTCGAAAAGTCCTGTAGGATGGACTCGATCGAGAACCTGATGTCGCCAGGCTTTCCAAAGTTCGTTACAGTGCGCGTTTGTCTGGCACGTCCTGCACAACAAAATACTTTCCGAAATGTCGTCAATGGATTGCACCGCTTATTCGCTTCGATATCTACAAGTGGTTGATGGCTTGAACGAGGACGGGGAGGTCAGACTGAGGATGCCGGTGTGTCTGATGTCTACGGCCATCATCAGAATGTTTAACGACACTGTGCGTCTCTTGATATCAAGCCCTCACTCGTGGCACTGAGCCGTTCCCACCACATTGACAGAGACCCGTTTTACCGTGCATCAAGGGGTATGTGGATGTTAGGTCCTGGTGTTTCCAGTCGGGGCAAACTGACCTGTATATCTAGTCCCGAGCAATTCTTCTCCGTTGGTCGTCTCCCTCATCTCCAACTACAAGCCTTTCCTCTTCATGCATGGGCTATTTGCCCTTTACGAACCCAAAATCGAACTCATCAACATGATGTTCAGCTTCACTTTCCGTAAATTTTGCGATATCATCAACGAGCAATGGGATCATGTACTCCTGGTACGAGCGCGCAGCAGAGTTCCGCGAGGCTCCCCAAAGTGCACAGTCACCCGGTTGGCTAATCAAATTTCGGCATGGCTTGCGGGTGGTTATTGTCATCTCGAGCGGGCCACTCCAGACGGTTGCCCTTGAAGCAAGTTATTAATGCATCTCCGGAAATATTGATTGCGAATGCAAATTAGATCCGGCCTTACATTGGGCCGGACGTGGAGCTGAAACGTCGGGAATCGACTGTAGCGAGGTTCTCCTTGCGCTCGCATGCGACCGTCGGGGCGCCAGCTTAAACGAAATCGTTACATTTTATGACATCACAGAGCTCTTGCCCGTAGATACTTCCGAGGAATCCAAGCATGTCAAGCAAACGGTATTCGTATCTCGCATTCGCATGCAGTTGGATGGTCTGATGTTGTTGTCTTTCAAGTGGAACATTGACGTGGGTAAAAAGTATCAGGTGTTGACCACGAGAGATGGGTTCTGGAGATACAGTCTCGGGGATGTTATCGAGGTCATCGGCTTTGATCCTCGCAATGACCCACCGGTCATACATTATCTTGAGGTTCGTCCAGATTGTCACCTGGTTTATTCCTTTTACTCACCTTTCCTCACCGCAACAGTGACGAGGGTGAGCAAAGGAGCCAACCCGCACCCAGATGCTAACCCGACTCGCATTATCCAGCCTTCATTTACGTCTTGCCAACGAGAGTGTGTCCGGGCAAGAACTCTTGGATGTACTCAACTTGATTCTTTCGGAGTTGTCTCCGAGTTCTGCGTCTCCGCAGATCATCGCAAGAACGTACCTCGTTACTGTTTTTTTCGTAGAGCCGCGAGATGGGCTCTGTAGGTTCTCTCGTCAACTCTCTTCGGTATACTGGTTTGCTGATGCGTCTTAGGCGCTTCACCGACCTTTGTGTCTCGGGAACTTCATACGCCTTGAACCACACGACCAAACCTACCGGAGAGAAGCGCAGGCAGGAAAATAACCCTTCTGGTCGTGTGTGCGTGCTTCGACAGGGCGTGTTTGCTGAGTTCAGGGGCTGGTGTGGCTTCTGGCCAAATCAAGATTCCTCCTGTAGTATGGGCGAGAACTGGTTAGCGGTGCGGGGTCGTCCAGGAATTCTAGACGGTCCGGTGTATCTTGTTCTCATTGGCATGATGATCGCGAACTCCCCACTCCTCAATTGATCAATAAGCTAGAGTGACGGTGTACTATGCCGCTTGTTTTGTACATGATAGGCAAGTTGTTGTTTAAATGGGTTTTCCTTTCATTTTTTTCTCTTTCGTTCTTTTATTTCCTGATTCCCGCCAAGGTGGTATGTAAGTTTTACTTTTCACTCCGTTATAGATTGGTGAGACCCGCTCGACCTTGATGAGTTGCACAAATATGTGCATGGCCTATGGGTTGCATTCGCTTCCTCGCCCTTTCCACTCATTTTTCTTAATCCCCGCATGCCATTGAGGATTCTGTCGAGTAATATATCGTTTCTGAAGGCGACCGTGCATCAAAATGTAAGTATGATTCCTCCAAAGGCTTGATTGATTGACGACGACGACGACGACGACGATCACTACCATCATCAATCATCGCGTTCTTCCGCTATATGTGCGGCTTGATGTTTGTCCCTCCTACTGTGAAAAAGGCATTGCCT
>JBBPQW010000358.1:0-23136 GCA_038092695.1 Boletus rubropictus
AGGAGTTAGGGCTATTAATGACCCTGCAAGAATCAGAGCTGATATATTTTGGTTCTTTTGCAAATGTCAAGTCTTTCCAAAATGGCCAAACATTGGGACACTTATTTGAGCCACTGTAACATGTTTCCAAGATCACCTGCCTGACTCTCTAGAGTTTTAACATCACCAAGAAAATGCTCACATGACTACAAGGAGCAAGTGGCAGGAAGCAGAAGTAACAAAGTGTCATAAAAAACACTAAGAACCTAATTATATTGCAACCGCCAATACAGGAAGCTCACTTGAAATCAGGTTATCTTGAACCTCCCCAGTACAATTATTCTTAACCATTTCTCTAGAGTTTACTGTACTTCTGTAACTGTAGCACCAGAGGCATACCGCATCTCACTTATCTCTGATTGCTCCGACCAGGTCGTCATCACCTGTGTAGAAGTATCTTCACTCCACCCATTACCCTGCGCGACGCGGAACACGATCAGCAGTGTGGCAATTGTCTGCGATGGGGGTAAGGAAAATGTGGTAGAGGTTCTGAACAAGGCTCACCTGAAATTGATTCAGGGATTGTATGAGTGCCTCCGAAACTACGTTTCCAATCCCTAGCAGAACGAGAAAAGTGAGAGAGATGGTAGAGTACAGCGCAGCCGATTCAATGATCATCGCAGCGATTGATGTGTATTTTGTCCCATGCTTTCGGCCCAGCACAGATACAATGTGATATCTGAAGGTCGCCAAACGGAGGACGATGGCGATGGTAAGAATGATGTTTAGCCCCAGGGATAGTGAGAGATAAACCAGCGTATAGTTGACAATGTTTGTGACAGAGGGATTTGGATTTGTGTTCGAAACCGCGATCAGAAACATTATCCCCATGGCTACATTTCCGTGGGGCTCGTTAGTCTATTCGGCAATGTTAGGATAGAACTCGAGATACTGACCCATAGAACCTGCAAAAACCAGAAAAGGGAAGAGCATTACAGTCCACATAGGAACTCGGCACCCCTGGTAAATGACTTTGAAACGCCAGAGCTGACCTTGCAGTGAGTTTTTAGCTAGACTTCTGATTCCATGACTACTGACCAACAAAAGGTCAGATAACCAGTTTGACAGAACAAAAAACACGTTTGCCGCAACGTCTATAGGGACTGAGTACATGGTGTCTTGAAATGCATTTGGTCCGCCCGGATAATTACGATCATCGATGAATGCCATCTGGTTGAATCCCGCTAGAGAAATCATGTAAAGAGTACTGAGAAGGAAGCAGACGGTGATGTAAACCAGCAAAGGTAAGCGTAATTTCATGTGGTTCCTCTGGTGAAGAAGCAGTGGGAAAGACAGGAAGTATAGGGAGATGATGATCCCATAGGCGGCGGAACTGATGAAAAGACTCTGAATCCAGCACCTCTCCGAGAAGAGCGTCTGAGCGTCTTCACCTGGAACCCAAGATGAGTTGCCCATGTCAGGCTTGGGCGTTTAGATCAGTGAGTGGAGCACACAGAACCAAAATTTGGACTGATACTTAACTTGTTGCCGATCGGACCCTGGGTGGCACCAACCAAGAGCACTGCATGTTTGTTTTCACGATTATATCCGCACGGCTGCATTTTGATCATTTGATCGCTAGGATCAAGGTCACTGCCACTACGAAGGTGGCTTGGACTGATCATTATCTTCTGTTTTCTAGATGGTCTCGCTTAGCTATCATACAAGAAAAACCAGTACGACATTACCGATCTACACATCATCCTCGTCATGGAACAGTGTCCACTAGGTTCAATGAGATAACTAACCTAGTCGTCAACTGTGAGCATGCCTTATTTTAAAGCTGTACCGCGAGACACTGTTTGATGGGGATTTTGCTATACAGTGGTTCATAACGGCACCATCCAACCGGACGATAGGAATACACCGTAAGTCCATCTGGAGACGCTACGTAACATAATCTCTGCCGCAGGTCATCTGAGAGTCATGATTCAATGGAGGATGGCCAGCAAAAATGGAGATTAGGTGATTTGATCAAAAAAAAAGATGCTGATGGGCCTGATATGATATCTCCACATGGACTTGTCGGCGTCCTTCGGTTAGGGTCCGGGCCACTCTGTTTCCCTCGCACTGTATCATATCGATTGGTTGCTCAAAGTTGAGCGAGACATTACGCGACACAGCAGGGCGCACTCAATTGCACTCTGGTTGCATATGGTAAGTCACTAGGATGTCTTATTCCGGCGCGGTGTATCAGCAAAAGTAAACAGAGACGGTCGAAGCTGCTAACCAGGGTTATCAACTCGAACACTTTTTGATACAGCCGAAGTGAGGAAATAAGCAAGTAACCCTATACGATAATTTGATCTTTTGTTGATCTATTGTTCGTGGGCGGCGATCTAACATCAGTATAGCCTCATATGCCTCAGGACGGACAATTTACAATGATGCACTCAATGGGGACAGAGTTGTACACTGCTGTTCCAGCGCAGTCGTACAGTACGACTGCGCCGGATACAATTTCAGTTATCAGGACCACTTTCGTGTGGCTGTGGTTATGCTGCACAACCACTACAGCGCCATGCATTTCGCGCCGATTTTTTTTCTTGCACCCAAGGGCATGGACAGTGAACGAGCGGCCCTATGGCCCTTTACGAATTCACCGAATCAGACTCGGAGGGCTTGTTGTTAGTTTGAGGTAAGCCATGACTAGATCTATGCAGCTTACAGTTGTCGTCCTCATGGTCATGGCGGCCATAAATATATATAATGGAATGACCAGCGGTGCACTCTGCCCCTACCAAAATTCCTGGCGAAACGACCAGATCGGAGACACACAAGCAAAATGTGCAACGTGTTGGACATGCAACTCGCGCACAGCCCTCCAGGTTCTCACGCAGACCACAATGAAATGACCATCTCACCCAATAGAACGATTTCATCCCCGCATTTCTCTTTCAAAACATGGTGGGTAATCGATCAGTCCTTTAACCATGTATTGGATGGAATAGCTTATTTATTACGATGTCGCAGACAAAATGCATTTCACGTGGTCCTTGGTCACACCTGTTTGCTTTTGTGCGGTTACGCTTGCCGCTCCAGTAGAAATAAGTACACCTCAGATATCAATGCCAACACCCTCGTTGGTGAGTGATCGATTTCCCTCGAATGGTTGCCGGCCATTGTCCAAAGTCATTTCTGTTGTGAGAAATCAGGAGCAGAATTTCGCCTAGCTAAAGCCCAAGTGACAACCGCCAGCCTTAGACGTATCAGATCGCTGCAATGGTGCTGTGTTCAATTCTGATCAGAGCTACCTACTGCTAACCACAAATTGTTAAACATTTTCTCAAGTTTACCTGATAAGTGGTTTTGAAGTGAGTCGAGCATTTTAATAGTGCCATTCAAGCCATCGTGAAGATCGGCCCACTGCTTTGGAAAAGCAAGGAGATGTAAGATAACTTTACTTGAAGAGAGAAGGCTCACTAGCGCCAATTCTGCCCTCTTTTCTGTGAGACCATCGGCAGTTATCTTCTACCTAGGGGCCCAGACCCGGAGATAGACCGGAGAGGAACATACTGACAATCAGTGCAGGTTCACAGGGAAAAACTGCCTGAACAGATACCAGAAGGTGTGGAAAAACACGGCCCCGATGCATCATCACGATGTGTCCCACCAGAGGATTGAAAACGTTTTTCAAAGCGCCATTTCGGTTCATTATCAAGAAGATAAACTTGCAATCCAGAGAGCTAGTATCAAAGCCCTGACCTTTATTCTATCTGGAATTCAACCTTGCCGAGGGGACTAGATTCACGAGTGTGAAGTATTTATTGGATGTTCAAAGACGATGCGTGGTCATGCGAAGGTAACCCTTGCGAAGGTAACCTGTTTCCGAATACCTTGAAGGGAACGATGGGATTAACTACTAGCGAAGCCAAGAAATTAATGCCTATTCCCTGTACCTTGCGCCCAGATGAACATTACCTACACGTTCCTCGCCATCTTCGATCTCCTCATTAACACCTGGATATGCATCTATACATGGACCTCAGAGGCACATTAGTGGACCGTCAAATTACCATTACCACTCAAATCCCTCAGACCTGTAAAACACAGCTACCGTGGCGACGATTACCCCTTGAATTGTCCAATATCTCTCACGTTCCTGTCGCAATGACTCTACACGAAACTGTCCACTTCCGCGACTGTTAGGTTGGATGAGAATTACGAGAATTGGTCAGACTGGGCAAAAGGGTGGAACTGAAGAGGATATTATAATTGACGCACGGTTGTCAGTTGAGATCATGCCACCCTTGGGATCCGCGGAGCGACTCGGTGCACCGATTTCAGCCAATCGGTGCCATGAAACAAGTAGATCAACCACGTAGAGTGGCGTTGCGGTTCACGCTAAAAAGGGACGAAAAATTGCGCGCAACGATTTGTGGAGCCGAATTGCTCCTGTAGTGTCATATGTGGGCCTTGCCCTCGTCATGAGGCTGTAATAACATGAATAAGTTCAATGACGGTGATGATGCGGAGCACTGCCTATGCCCCAGAACTTCCATCGATAGAAGATGTGGTCGTCAACGAAGATTGGCCCATGACGTTGTCCGAATTCCTGAACCAGCCTGATCAACTGCCATTTCGGAATGGAGGGCAGCGTACGCATAGATTGTCCCAGGCGATCCCATCAATATCACACGCAGGGATTCGTGGGCCGTCTTATACCCAAACTGAGCCTATCTCCATTTTGCATGTACCATGAGCTTTGATTGCGCTGTATCTTTGCTCTGCTGTTAGTAACATACTGCCCCGGGAAAGACTGCGTCTTGTCGACGTGACCCCGACAGTCCAGGTGTGAGGATACAACCGGAGTGGTCCTAGCCATGAGAAAGTTCGAACCTTCTTTCTGCAATCAGAGTCAAGAAGCGAGTCAACTCTTGAAACTCATGGTTTGGTCCACATGGACTCATGGCGGGTATAACACGGAGTCTCCCATCACCGGGCGCAATAGCAACGGCGTGGACCATTTCCTCGGCGAATCGTCATCGAACACATTGCGGGGAGCCGTGAGGCGAACTTTATGGGCGCGATGGGAGACTAATAGGGTTTAGTGGTGGCGGTGGCGGTTATGCGGGCGAAGGCCATCGTTCTCGGTCGCTGGCAACTTGATGATGGTCATGATGAAACCGTTCCGTACCGAACGACTAGTAGCCATGTCGGACCGACGGCGATCATCACGACTCCCACTCTAGCCTGATATTTCCTGATATGAGTTATATAAGGAAATATCAGGAAATATCAGGAAATATCAGGCTAGTAGTGATGTGCCGGAATGTATGATGACTAATCAGATATTCGAATAGAGCTTACTTGGGTTCGGTCTGCAACAGGTTAAGTATCAGCCAGGCTATGCTTCGGTCCTGCGCGCTCCACTTACTCACTGCCCATGGGCAACTCGTCTTGGGTCCCAGATGAAGACGCTCAGACCCTCTTCTCAGAGAGGTGCTGGCTGCAGGGCGCCGTCGTCAGCTCCATCGCCTACGGGATCACCGTCTCGCTCTACTTTCTGTCTTTCCAAATACTTCTTCGCCAGAAAAACCGTGTAGAGTTCAGGCAACGCTTACCCTTGCTGATCTACATTACTGCCTCCTTCCTCCTCGGTACTCTCTTCATGGTTTCTCTCGCCGCATTCACCCAGATGGCATTCGTCGACGATCGCAACTACCCGGGCGGACCAAGTGCGTTCGAAAACAACATGTTCTCGATCCCTATAGACGATGCGGGAAACGCGGCCTTCGTTCTGTCCAACTGGTTTGCCGACGCTTTGTTGGTCAGTAGCCATGGACTCAGAAGGTCTAGCTAAAAACTCACGACAACGTCAGCTCTGGCGTTTCAAGGTGATTTACCAGAGGTGCCGATTTTCTATGTGGATCGTGATGCTATTCCCCTGCCTGATGCTCGCAGGATCGGTGGGTCAGTACCCTACTATCCTGACCTTGCGAGAGGGCTTAACAGACCTTACGAAAATGTAGCACTGGGGATACTGTTCCTCATTCAGGTTTCGACCACAAATCCCTACGTCACGAGCAACATCAACTTTACGCTGCCTTATCTCTCGCTATCCCTCGCGTTGAACATCATCCTTACCATTGCCATCGTCCTCCGTTTGTTGACCTTTAGGTATCGCATTGTTTCCGTGCTGGGCTCAACTTACGGCACACAATACACATCAATCGCTGCGATGGTCATCGAATCAGCCGCACTGTACTCTACCATTTCTATCACTTTTCTCGTTCTGTTCGGGATCGGAAACGCAGTTTCGCAGGTATTCATACAGTCCCTGAGTCAGTTTCAGGTGAGGCTGGTTCAGAAGGAGTGCCACGTTCTTCTCATTCCCTGCTATAGACAATCGCCACGCTACTGATCGTGTTCCGCGTCGCACAGGGTAAAGGGTGGACTGAGGATACTGCTACACGTGTGATGACAACCCCGGGATCGGAGTCATCAGAGATGAGCAAGATGCGGTTTGCCTCGGGTAGCACTTCGATTACAAAGGCGAGTTCAGGGCAAACACCGCAGAAAGACAGCAGGGAGTTTCAAGACAGCCTATTTTCAGACAGCTTGCCTTGATGTCCAATACCAATCTGACTTGTACTATTTATTGAGAATGAGGAAAGGTAACAATAAAAAGCCAGCTGTCGCACCCGTTGAAGAGCGCTACTCTGCCCTAGGACGCAGGTTACCTCCTTGCACGGCAAGGATACGGAGTAGTCGATGTGATGGTTGTTCGTACGGGTAACCACAGGCAGCAGAACCATCGCTCCACTCTCCTTGGACATGTCACACCCGCAGATACGAGGCCAAATGATGGCAGCAAAGTGAATCCAAGTCTCTACCCACGGAACTCGGCCTGGGTATCAAACCACTCGAGTCCGGGTCACCAGCTTCGGGAAAGGGGGACGTCCTCATGGCCCGTAGAGGAAAATAAAAATAAAAAGCTCCTAAATACGTTTCTGATGAATTCCGCCCTGTTCATTGATCACTCAGGTGATCGCAGATAGAACGGGCTCGTTATCCGACGATGACGCGACGCCAAGAGAGGCAGTATTTCTGCGTGACTTGGTGCCAAACGAGTGCACGTCAATATTCCTCGGTTAAAGATGCGAGCACCTGAAAATGTCAGCGGCTTTTGTAGGATTTTTGAGTGCTGATTGGCTGACCCAGGACAAATGACCTGTTGGGTACCCATACGTGGTAGTGACCCACTCACTTTTTGCTGACAGATGTCGTTGGTCATGTCTATTTTGGCCTACCATCGACGCGGTGGTGTCTTCTGACATCTGGCTCCAGGACCATTTATACTCATTCATTACGAAACCGCACCCCAGTTCATTTCTCCTCGCACTACGCTGAGGTGAGCCAACTTTTTCTTACATCTCGTGCGCTTTACTTACAGGCTTTATCTATTTTCGTTCATCCGCCGTAGTATCCACGACAGAGTCATGTCTGAAACCACAGGGAAAATAGACTTTCGTTTCGGCGGTGAAACGTACCAGACGTGGTACAGGATCTTTGGTGACATCCACTCTGGCGTTCGACCCTTGGTAGTCCTCCACGGCGGTCCAGGTCTCTCCCATCATTATATCCTCCCCTTCAAAGAACTCCACGTTCGCTTCAACATACCAGTCATCTTCTACGATCAGATTGGTATCGGCGAGTCCTCCCATCCAAAGGACGTCCCAAAAGAGTTTTGGACACTCGACCTCTTCATGGATGAACTCGATAACGTCCTCAAAGGTCTCGGTATCAGTGATAATTTTGATCTGGCCGGTCACTCGTGGGGCGCGATGCTGGGAGCGCACTACGCGAGCCACAGACACCCATCTGGATTACGACGGCTAGTGCTTGCGAGCGGTGCGCCGTCGATGAACCTGTGGGTACAGAGCACTCGTCAACTTTTGGCGAAGCTGCCAAAGGAGGTGAGAGAGACATTGGAAAAACACGAGAGGGAGGGGACGACGAACGACCCGGAGTACCAAGCGGGGATGAACACCTTTTACGCCAAACACGTCTGCCAGCTCAATCCGTGGCCTGAAGAACTGGGTGCCTCCTTTGCCGCTATGCAGGCCGACCCCACTGTCTATGAGACGACGCGAGTACCTCTGTCTACTCCTTCCGTAGCACGCTGACGTCGTGGTATAGGCTGGGACCGTCAGAGTTTACAATCATCGGAACATTCAAGGATTGGTCTTGCTTGGACCAGATTCACACCATCGACCGCCCGACGCTTCTGACGAACGGCGTGGATGACGAGGCACAAGATGTGTGTGTAGCGCCGTTCTTCGAGAAGATCCCGAAGGTGCGCTGGGTGACGTTCGCAAAAAGTAGTCACATGGCCTTCTTCGAGGAACCCGATCGTTACTTCCAGATCGTTGGGGGGTTTTTGACAGAGGCTTGAATGCCTGAACGAGACGCCAAACAGTGTAGGAGGAGAAATGAGCACGTTACTGTATCACCGTAAGAGTATCTATAAGGAATCAAGAGAGTGAATATTGTAGTGTCGTCAGCAAACGCGATTTTCGGTCATTCCAACCTCGCGTCGGCGGTGTGCATGTGGGTCGCGATCGTGGAGGGATCTTTACAGCATCCGTTCAGAGACCGCCACGCATCCATATTCCGGTCCCATCTTTCACGCCATCACAGGATGGTCACTGCCTTTTCGCCTCTGATCCCCGTCGAGTTGTCTGATTCGAGACTATGCGGCAACAGCGGGGGCAATGTGATTGGTCAGCGAGGGACTGCGGAAAGGGCTGCGGAACGGACACGCGAATATGCGGAGACTCACATCGAGCGCAAACAGGTGGGAATCGTAGGATGCCGGTGCGAGCGCGCGGACACTCTCCGCGAGTTGGTAAAGATAGTCCTATACGTACGTTGGATGGCGGATCGGGAAAAGAAAAAAGACGGGAGTACCTTGTTCCTGCCAGAGGGGCCGACAGAGTGCCAGATGTGTGCTGCCAGGGTGTCGAGAGGTTCAGAGCCAACTGTTGGGGAATTAGCAGTTATGAAGGCATGACCCTGAAAGGTCAAAGCTTGGACATACTGAAGGAAGGGTTGTCGGGTCGGCCCACGTAGCACTGCAAAGTACAGGAAAACGGTGATTACGTTGCATGCCAATGCTAATGGGAGGTGAAGGTGAGTGCGTACATATGCCTAGCGCGAGAGATTGGTCATCGGAGCATCATGACACAATGTGAGCGTGAGAGGCAGGAGAAGCGGACGTACATCATGTATGACGACTTTCTCTACACCATCGTCCATGGTATATACATCCACTGTTTCCATCGTGTACCCGTCCTGACATCATCAAACCAAAATATACACATATTTCTCGCGTGAGATGATTGCACATGAGCGAGCCATGAAGGTTCGTCCCCCACCACAGGTGAAGAACGCACCTTTTCCCGATAGTCTGAGACGCCGACATGTCATTCAGTGTTTTGCCATTGCAAAGACCACGACCGGGTGATCCCGCAGTCTCTGGAGGCCCAAGGAAGAAAAGAAGGCTCACCCAAGTAATTACGCACTTCGGGAACGTACGCGGGGTCTATGGTATACGCTACGCCTATTCGCCCACCGTTGTGAGCTCATCATTGAATACACCTCTCGTCAAATAAAAGCGAGGGTACTCGCCCCATACGACATCTTCGTGTGGAAACGCATCCTGTCCGACGCTGGGATCAGTGTGAGGGTGAAAGGTGAATACAAACACGCACGGACGCGGCAAACCTGTCCCAATCTTCTTTATGTACGAGCGTTACCACGCGTCCAGGGTTCTTGGATAGAGCAAGACATGCGCAAAAACAGTGAAATGTCACCGGTAGTTCTCTAATTCAAATGCTTCTGAAAGAGAGTGGACGTGGCATCCTACTTACCTCTGGTGTCCCCCGATGGTCGTGCGACTTTTGTGCGAACCGTCGGACGTAGCCTTTCAGAAAACCAGGAACTAGCGGGATGTTCGAAAGCAAGCTGAGAGTATACCTTGCAGTAGACAAATTGAATGGCATACCTTTGGATATAACGTGTGGGGGAGGCTGTTGACCAGAGTCGCTTGGTGGTTCAGCTGCAAGTCGTGGCAGTCATGACATACCTTGAAAATGAGAGATCCATATCCGAATACAACGAACGGTGGGGCAGCCATTAAAGTCACTCCTCGTCGCCTCCAAGCTGCTGCGTCAGATACCTAGCCAAATCGCAAGTTAGTGTAGTAACTCACAGTGTCACTGACAGGTCACGTGGCTTCCCATGTCCTCAATTACACAAACCATCTACAAGTACATCAAAGAACCGACCGCATTCCTTCAAGATCCACCGAGGCCCCAAGAGCAGTAAGCTACTGGCCTCACCCAAAATTGTATTTGATTCTTGCCATCCACTTGACAAACGCCGGCCATGTCCAGTACAAAAGATGCCCTACTCTGAGATAAAATGGTGTAAACACTGTCTTTTCACCCGAATCAATTGCACGAATGCATCGTTCCGCTACGAACTCGCGTTTCAAACCGTGTTTGTTTGGGTCAGCTTCGTGAATGATGGGTCCAGAAGAACCGGGAGGATTGTCGACTGCGGAAGCGCGGAAAGAACCTTCGATGGTTCCTGGGAGGAAGCACGTAAAGTTGATTGAAGGATGTTCGATGGATAATGCTTGGTAGAGGAGCAGCGACGCAGATTTCGTGGCTGCATAGAGGGAGCGCGTCGGCGCGGGAATCACTGCTGCAACGCTCGACAGCAAAAGAACCGACGGCGATGGCGAAGTATACGAGAGTTGGGGAACCTGCTCAATCGACACATCAAAATATTTCCTAGTACAGTGTACGGGAGCTTACATATGTGATAGCAGCGATGTACGGACCAATGAAGTTGCCGTTCACTGCAGCTGTGGCTGCGTTCACGGCGTGCTGGATACCCTCCGGACTAGCTTGGGAACCCATAACGTCTGGCACAGACATGTCCACACCTGCAACGGACATGAGTGGCTGAAGAGCTGAGACGCCTGCTATGATGATGAGGGTGTCAAGTCCGTGCCAAACTGTAGACATGTATGAGGACCGTAGACTGCGATACCTCAAACTGCTACTGACCTTTATAAAGTCTTTCGCGCAACTGAACCATGTCTTGCACGTCCACACAATCCCCTCCAACACCAAGCACGCGGTCTGTGAATCCCCCTCGTTCGGAGAGCTCCTTGCACTCTTGCACTACCTCGTCTAGCATGGGTTGTCGCCTGCCAACTACGCACACGAAAGCACCGCGAGAAGCATATTTGTGTGCCAACGTTCGGCCCACACCACTCGTTGCACCAAGGATCAGCACACGCTCGTGTTCTGGAGAAATTATGGATGTCCGTCGCAACTGGCGGCGTCGTAGGAGGTAAAGGGTCGAAATACCAACCACGAAGATGCCAGCTGCTGTGGATAGCGATGACTTTTGAGCGGTTCGAAGGGCTTCATCCAGTGTGTTCGAAAACATGACAGCCTAGCTTGGCCAGGGTCTTTAAAGCGTGAAAAAGGTCGTGGGAATACATTGCCAAAGATGTCTTTAGGTAAATCGTGAGAAACCTACTCCTCTTGTGGCCCATTCCATATCGCACTTCCTTGGTACCCTGAATAGTCAAGAAAAAGCGTCGACCCTAGTCCAAGCCCCGGATCTGCTGGTAGTAGCCTTGGTCCCTTGGACTAGGGTCGACGCTTTTTTTTGACTATTCTCTAACGCTTATGCTTTTCCTGGTGCTGCAGCAATGACAATGTGATCCAGATACACTATGCATTATCCTCTACTCCGTCTTTCGATAAAGAGCAGACGCGCTCGGCAGAATCTATGGATACGTTGGCTTCCCAAGACCGAAGAGCTCCAAATCGATGCCACAGTCCTCGAACTGTCTATTCTGGCGGTCGAGCAACAAGAAGGCGTGACGAAAGGAATAAGTCAGGTCAGGACGTACCTCACTGCACCTGTCAACTTCCTCCAGACTCGGGACGACAACGTGAGTAGTTTCGTTCACGACCGGTGCGATTATCGATGATGATTCGATTTGTTGGGCAGTTCGTCTATCTGTTTGAGCGGCTAGTAGAAAGCCTAGAAAGGTTCTAGCAAAGAGGTTTAAAGTGGTCAGAGATAATCTGATTACGACTTTACTTAGCCAAGGCAACGATCACCGAAAGGCCGCGTTAAAGGCCGAGAAGATCAGCAAAGTTACCATGTCCCAAGGCAACCATTATTCCTCGTCGCGTAAACCCTCGCTGTCGGTTCGTCACACCTATGTCCGCTCCCCCCAGCCGAGTACGTACAAGACTGAAGGCAAGCCATAGTCGCTCGTTACCTAGTTCATTCATACAAGACTTGCTGTGTGTCCACTCGCAAACATACTCATACTTGGCAATAATAATTCAACTCCGAGTGGTCATCATCGAGAAAAGCATCGTTCAAGCCTAAGCCTCGAAAACGCTATCTCGCAAACCTTCCCTCCATTCACTCCCAGATCCAGGTAAAATATCGCTACTTCCCCTTTTCCTTTGTACGACCACACTCGGAACGATCGAGTAGCCCCGAAGACGACCACTCTGGATCAGCCACCCATACGCCTGGTCCAGCGCTCGAGAATATGCAAACGGTGGATATCGTAGGTGCTGCAGGACCCGTCGAGCTCCAGAGAGCGACAGCGCATACCCATGCGTGCATTTCGGGTAGTGTGACGGATGAACGTTCGTGTCCGTGAATTCCGTGAGCGATGGGTAGTACGATTCGTCGGACCAACAGTGACCTTGACGACGTCCCAGGAACCCAAGCGCGATGTTGCGTCGGACAAACCCAAGCGTGAGCATATTTCTCGTACTCACCTAGGAAAACGATGTCCCATCCTGCAGGCAAAAAGGTCCACACCTGAGACAGTCGAGCGGAA
Source organism: Boletus rubropictus (assembly GCA_038092695.1). NCBI lineage: Eukaryota > Fungi > Basidiomycota > Agaricomycetes > Boletales > Boletaceae > Boletus > Boletus rubropictus. The sequence continues at coordinate 12,938 of JBBPQW010000358.1, forward strand.
ATATCTTTTTCCATGTCAATGTCATCCTCGAGGATTACAGCCACATCGTCCTCATCTCTCTCGATGAACCGGCGGATAGCTAATACGTGCGAATGCCAGCAAGCGATCTTGGCAGGAGAAAGTACCATCCACTCTGGCGTATCGTTCGGGAACGTTGGTATCGTGTCGTCCTCGGTCGCGCACGGAAGACTTGAGTGCGTCAAAGGATCGACCTTGCGATTGCTCGAAGGTGACGTCTCGGTCCACGTATCAGACCCGGACTTGCGTAAAGGCCCAGGCGAAACCGAAAGCGCGTTGATCTCCTCAGGCCAACGAAATCCCGGCCCGCCAGTGTTCTTGTGCTCCCCGCGATGGACGACTACCCATTGCAGGATACGATTGACGAGCGTGGCGTTGCGAGGGACGGCGTCGACGATAGTCCACGTCAGGTCCTGGATCGTTTGTAGCAACGACATCTGTTCCCGTCTATCTTCTCGGTCGACGAGCGAAATAACGTAGATGTGTGCACGACCCACTCCGATGCTGAGACTCGGACTGACGTCCGGAATGGACACGCCGTCCGAGCTCGTATTCGTCGCGAAATCCTGCGTTGTCGCGGTTTTAGACGTACTTCGATCCAGATCCACCTGGAGGAGTGCAGAGAGGGTGGAGGATTTGGGAACAATAGAGATTGCCAACGACCACAGGATGAGCGCGAGTCCTGACAAGAGGAATATGTATCTGGTAGATGTAATCCTCCTCAACAATGTCATGCTCATCGTTGCGTGCAGTCGCGCTGATGGACGTCAACGGACAAGTGAGGTAGTACTGGAACACTACAAAGACTCCTTGTCCCATATAAGAGTTTACACTCCATCGCGTTTCTTCTTCCTCTCCTGTGGAGGTGATTTCACCCTGTTCTCGGCCTTTAACCTGGCCATTTGCTGCTCAAATGTCCATTCATCTCCCAGCCTGCCCTTCCCGACTAAATTCGTCACCACTTTCTCTCTCACCTCTTCAAACCTCTTTTCTATAACCTTCCCATGATTCTGTGCAAGCCGACAGAGTATTGTTGCGTAGTGCCACGCCCCAACAGCCGTTGAAATGTCCAGCCTTTCCACTAGCCGCTCAAACAGGTACACGAACTGCCCAACGAATCAAAACCATCAACCCCCACACCGGTCATAAACAGGACTACGCACGTTGTCATCTCGAGCCACAGCAGCCGGTAAAACCACGATCGGCCCATCTGTCTGCACACCGTACACAGGTGTGTTCGTGATCCCGACAGCATGCAGGAACTTGACAGATGCAGTCAGATACATCCTGACCTGATTTGTTCCTTTCATCGCGCTGTCTGATGCCTTCTTGTACTCGACAGCCAGGATAGGCAGCTGGAGGACTGTGGCATCTGGTCCAATTTGAAGCGCTTGAGCCTTGGAAATCAATGTGTTCATGGAGGGGTTCGTTTCTTCATTATCGGGAAACGGTATGGAAGACGGCATAGAGGATGATGGTATAGAATACCGTGATCCATTCGTCAACATTTCAGCACGAGAAGGAACATCGGGAGCGGTCAAAGAACCGGTTGGCAATTTCGTCGATCGTTCACTGGTCATAGCCTTGCCTTCTGCTCTCCCTCTGCTCGCACCTTTTTTGTCACCGGCGTGAACAGCAAGGGAAAGGTGTTTGATATTATCCAGAGATACGTTCGGGAGCTCGACCAGCAAGCGTCCCAATGCGTCACATCGTCCTGTCGACGGAAGCTTTCCGAGCTTGGATATCATCTGGGCCTCCGTCTCTGCACTCGTCTCTTGCTTCCAGGCCAACCACTGAGAAAGGACGTGTGCAGCATTCAGTTTCTCTTGCATGAATACATCCAGGGTACCACCCCGGCTGGACACCCAGCTTTGAAGATCTGCACCCTCATGCAATAGTAGTTCCGCGATCGATTTCTGATACTCTTTTCGAGTCTTCTGTGCGAAATCGTCGCATCTCGGCAAGCGAAGTGTCGTCTCCAAACTTGACGATCATCTGTGTCAGAAGTGGAATATCAGATGTGAGTGAAGACATACGTTGGCCGCGTAAGTGGATCTTCCAGATATCCAATTGATTGACCATCCATGCGTGTGTGATCACCATAACCTTCCCCAGGGTCGATGAGGCGTACGAAGAAGTCAAACAGTAAACGGTCATGGTCGTGCCGCCAAGACGCCTCGCATACGTTCTCTCGAAGGTCCCTCTTTTCACGAGATCTGCGCGATGCTTGAAAGATGGCGGAGAAGCTGTCTTCAACGATTCGTAGATCGATGGGAAACTCCTTGACAGGAATCCATTTAACTCCATTGGGTCGCGCTCTCATTGCGCTAACACTCTCCAGCAGTTCTCGTATGCACGGTTCCAGTGCACCATCCACTGCTGGGAGATCTTTCTGCAACTCATCAGCCATTTCACCAGACATGTCCAATACAATGATCCGCACCCTAACGTGCCAACTATCGGGCCAGATGAACCCAGTCATGGCGCTATACTCCTCACGGAATTCCAGGTCAGACGGAAGTGACTGTGGCACTACCCGTCGGTCGAACATCCAGCGAAAAACTCTGTAGTCGTCCTTCTCAGTGGTCGCAGCAAATCTCCAGGCCAATTTCAGTTTGCAAGTACCGTCAGCGTCTTTTTGTTCACTCACGCGGAACACGATAACCGCGAACGAAAGGTTGGAATACTATCTGTATATTCATCCGGTTCTCGAACCTCTCTGCATAAACTATCAATAAAATGACGTTTGTTCTCGGACTTTCATGACTCACGGAATTGACAAGGTTTTCTCCATCGATTGAACTGACGAGGGAGATGCTGGATTCCTTTTGGGTCCAAAAATGAATCACATCCATCGGCGAAGCACAACGATTGGCTCACGATCCTTGTGCAGAAATCGACTGGTATGGTAGTGGTATCGAGGCTGCAGAACCGGGTCTACAGGGCACAGTCATGAACCAACCATAAAAATACCGAAACACAAGAACGTACAGGGTCATCTTATCCACTTGCTTGCGGGGAGCCATCGTCCTGGTAGTGGTAGGAACAAACAAAAATAAAGGAGGAAGTGGCAGAAACACACCTTTCGTATACTAGATCCTGTTGACTCTCAGCCCAGCTCATAATCATGTCTTGTTTGTCCTGAATGGACCCAAATTCCTCCCCATGGATGTCCGTATCAATCCGCCAAGAGAGTGGCGAATAAGATTGTGTTCCGTTGATAACCGCGCCAACAGAGTCCTTGATGGTGCCACGGATACCACATATGTGTGATTCTAGACTCCATACAAGCCGAGACACTAGAAGAGCCCCCGAGGGTGACGATAAATCAAATGCAACTGGGGTTCCCATCTCGCCAAGATGAACCTGTGGCTGGACACGAAAACGTCGGTTATCAAACAAGAAATACCAAAATAAGCCAAAAACACCCACTAGAATACGGCCCGAAGACACGTCATCCTCAACCCACCCCACATACAGTCTGATCGTGGTGTCGTACTTGGAGAATTCAACCCCAATTAATGGGTCCAAGACATGCCATACACGCCGCTGGTACAGCAAGCTAGACATCAACACCGGCAGTTGCTCTCCGTCGGCCATGCACATAACAGGGATGTGGCAAACAGACGGTGGAGTTGCGGACGTGGAACATGCAACGAAGTGGGCATCGAATCCTGGTGGGAGAACACCTTCCCCTTGCTCTTCCTCAACTTCCTCGTGTGTCCTGGGATTTTCGCAGCCATCGAGGAATTCTGACATGGTGGGAGGGGAATGCTCAAATAATTCAAATTCCTCACCAGAATCCTCGTCGTTGGTTTGATGTCCGAGGCCAGATCCACATTCTTCGATGGGCATATATTCGCAGATTGAAATGATAAGTGGTGCATCGAAGCTCTTGGCCATGTAGTTCATGATCCGAATTGCGTCCCCGCTGAAATGCCGAGGAAGAACTACAGGCGCATCATCCCTGCATGAATCCCATCTTACTACATAATACACAACGTCAGAAACGAGATCAGACTCACAATGAGGACAGTTCTGGATGAGCATTCAGAAAAGCATTCCGCAAAAGCACCGCAAGGAACGATTCCTTTGGATATGCCATCTCTGCTCGTTTCTCTTCATTGATCACCGCACGAATCCTAGCACAGTCAGCAAGTGCCCCATTAAACACGGTGTCCAGACGTTGTCGCACGTCATGGTCAATGTGATCTGAATGGTCCCAGAGATCAACATGACCATCGTCCGAGTCCCGGAGCTCGTCGAGCAGGTCGAGAACGCGCCCATTGGTATATGGGACTGGACCCTTGTGAAACGTGGGATGAGCAACGTCCATTCTTCTGGCTGTCCTCAGACTTACCGATTTTAACCATCTAGGCAATCTCAGCTCGCTCTGCAGACACCGAACGAACTGTGAGATGGTGAGTGGCCACGAAGACGCGTCGTCGCAAGATTTGTGATAGCAGACATCCTGCCTGATGATTTCTGCGTACGGTGTCATTGACATCCAGATGAGGTGGCGCGCGAGAAGCGAAAGCTGGTGTCTCAGTGACCTGGATGGACCGCGACGTTGGGACACGTGCAGTACTGAAGCACCGAGTCGGCATTCCCTTTGTGAAACGACTTGGAGCAAGAGCAGTGGCTGGGCTGTCGATCTCAGTTGCAAACAACCTCAAACCACACACATATCTGCACAGGGCTTGGCCGTAGAACACGCTCAAGATGGTCGGTGCAGCTTCCAGGTAACAGACGGTCTGTTACACGGCTAGTAAATGTACATTTCAATCAAACCTTCGGTATCTCAAAGCTGGTAGGTTGCATCCTACTTTGCGATTAGATTTTCTAAATTTCCGATATTGTCCAGAGCACTCATTAAATGGACAGCCAGCATCAGGTGAACCCAAGGATCGTTTGAATTGTAGACACAATCAAAATCCGTCTACAATTTGGCCAACTCAGCCTTGAATTATGGTCGCCTTGAGCCCATCAAGAAGCGTCGTAACCATGACCTGGACCGTTTCAACTCCCGGATCTTGTGTGACTGGCTGTTGTCAGCTAGGTGTCTATGATACATTTGATGGCACATCACTGACACAATGTTCGGTCGGAGGCTAGTGTTCATCGACATGACAGCGCGAGTACGGCTCGAATACCGATTTCCTATCTGCATACATCCCTATCCTCTCACCGTGCTACTTGACTGAAATACCGAATACCATGATCATCCAGCAATCTCGCCGGCAGATGTATATTTCTGCGACGATACTTGGTGTTCCCGAGGGGAAGCAAGTGGGAGAAAGATCCTCCAACCTTCGCTACAACAGCCTCTTCCCACCTCTTACCATAAATCCAACAATGTCTACCACGCGAACACCTTTCCATCGAGGTTCCGGCATTCCGGACCATTTTAGATGTATCAAATTGCGTGATCAAGATATCAGTCTCATTCCTAATGTGGAGAATCCTGGCGTATCATTTCGACCTCCTCCGTAACGAAAATCAGGGCGGTTCAACCGTCCAGCAACACTCCAGGGTGAGCTAACTAACTCCGAAAATGAAACCACCTGATGACACCCCTTGGGTCAGCGCTCAGCTAACTGGGCAGAGCTACGAATTTGAATTATCGTCTATCGGAGGCGCATTCCTCGTCCTCCCGGAAGACGGTATGACCTCCGAAACCGACATATCTTTTTCGACGAGGCGACCAGACGTGGGATTGACTGATACTGCTTTGCCGAGGAACGCCTCAAATGGATGATCAGCCATGACTTGCTCTACCTGATAACGGGCTTTTACAAAGCACGCTCCTGATCCCTTGCAGCATTCGAGAATGCCGCAGGTATCGGAGAATTCTCTGCGCAGTGCAAGGTGGTACGTGTTGGGTGTGAGGTAACACTGCGGGCGATTATACTTGGGAGACTACACATGCTCTGGATTGGCGTGTCGGACCTGTGGGAAAAAGCACGAGATTCCCAACCAGTTCGTGTTATCCGCGGATTCAAAATTGCATTACGGGTGGACCTTCTCTGTAAACATGGAAAAGAAATCACGCTTGGTGCCTGAATCACATTGTGGTGAGTACGATTTGATATGATTCCTCCTATAGACCAGATATGCTACCAGCGTAGTGATGATGTCTGGGAGAGGGTAACGAAAGGGACCTTGACGAGGCGGCATTCAACGAACACGTCACCAAGACGATGATTACTCTCGAGCAATGGCCGTTTAGTTGGACTATCGGCGTCGACAACCCACAGTGTCGAGACGTCTTCGAAGCGACATAGTGACAATAGCTTCGATCAACAGCTCGCACTGGAAGAGTTGTGGCACGCTCCAGATCGCTGACCATGTGAAGAAGTTTTTCACGTACGCAACACGATCGTGCTCTCGGCGGAAGTCTACACATTGGACGATCGCCGGAGTGCAAATGGGTGGATGGGCCAGCCCATCATGAGAAGTCCAGAAAACCACCTCTGGTCCTTGGTTCCCCACTACCTGCTCCCAATCTCGCGCTATGGCCTAGACAACAAATGGTCCGCTCGAGACCTACCCGCAGTCCTCTCGGCCTACGGGTACGTTCAGATCCCTGATCCGGATCGGTTTTAATGGAAGCATAACTTGGTCGACTCAGGACACCCCTCCGCCGACGAGATTACAAACAAACCGGTCCAGGCTAAACTGCAAGGTTGAGAATTGAATCCTACATCACACGTACATATCTACCACGATTGAATGCATATTCGTCAACCGGAAAACGGAAGAACTACAGCGTCCGACCACGCAGGATTCCTTTTGTCAGTGCACTCCGAGTTCGTGCTCTGTTTTGGTTTTCGACGAAACGGTCAGAGCAGGTAATTGGGCCAATTTACGGAAGATCTGAGGTGGCGGAGTACATGAATGATTTTGTCTGAACAAAGAAAGGAACTAGCTTACCTGGATGAAGCATTCAACTGGCTGGAGACCATTTACGGCCCACTTTCCGTCAATAATGACGAATGGTACGCCATTGATACCCTGAGTCCTGGCAGCTTCCACCATCGTTTTCACGGAGTCCAAACATTCTGTGGAACGCAAAAAGTCCGTTGCCTTGAGAATGCCGCGAATCAGTCAGACGCCAGTGTCAAACCACGAAACCATACCTCTTCCTTGTTCATGAGACCGGTAGTGACGGCAGCTTCGACCAGCAAATCTTCGTCACTGATGTTTGCCCCTCTTGCAAGGCACGCGTCGAAAATAAACGTGTTGAGTTTATGCTGCAGGCTCTGACCACCACCTTGATATGCTTTCGTGGACAGTCGGTGTGCCTGGATGGTCCCACATACGATGCTATCCTCCGCACTAAACAACCGAGATATTAGAATAGAAAAATGATGATGATCACTTGAAAGACTGACAGTTTCAGGCCTGCTTTCTGCCCAAACTCGTAGACCGCCTTTAGCTTTATCTCTGCTTGCTCCTTTCCAAACCTTTTCACAAGATAAGCATTGCGGTACATGACCTGGTTCGCAGCCACGATAGAATGAGCTGGTAAATTCATGAGAGTAAATGGTCGGCATTCCACATTAAAGCGGATGGGCAGATCCCGACACGCTTCGATTGCATCGCGGATGATTTTATCGCATACGTAACAAAACGCGCAAAGCTACGAAAAAAGAAAGATGGTTGAGTTGGAAAAAATGCAGAAATTATACAAGAAAGAAAACATACAAAATCAGACATCACGATAATCTTGATGGGACGAAGAGACTCTGGTGATGCAGTAGATCCGAATTTAGAAGGAATACTATTTTCAGAAGAATCAATGGCAATGCGGAAGACTTTATCCCGAGTACCGACCTTTGTAAATCCGCAGGCCGACTAGGCGAAAACTGCGGTGAGATTACCCGGGCAGATATATTTCTGATCACATACCTCTCCGGGGCTATTATTCTTGGGACGCTGTCATCAAGACATCGATAACTGCTCTCAGACACTACGCTGAGAGACTCGCGATGGTTAGGCTGCATAACCTCATCTTCTCCTTTCACTTGGATCGATTCATCAACACCACGCGTCGGAGCCTGGTTGGTAGCCTCTGTTGGAGGGAGATCATTTGAACTCGCGCCAATGGAGGTGTCCGAACCACTATGAACAACATTTAGATTGGGCAGTCAGGCTCGAAGTGCTTGGCAAAAATAGACCTTTTGCTTTGCAAGTACGCCACACCTGAATAGCGTTAGTGGCTACTATGACAACTGGCTAGAATGCTTACCCTCTCGTGAGGCTATAGTGTGCATTTCAGATATCACCTTCGTCAAAAGACCGTCCTGTACGAGCTCTTCTTGCTTTAACAAGCTCTGAGAGTACAGGCAAGTTAATGCCTGAAACAAGAATTTTTGGGAACTCACAACTTACCTGGTCGAGAATCAAACCCCAGACACTGTCATGAGTGATCGCGACCTTTGCAGATGGCTCCTGCGAAAATCTGTGAGCTTTGCCACGTCCCTAGTACAATTCTACAACACATACCTTCTGGAGTATATATCGATTGATAATGTCAGAGGGATGGAAAACCTAGTGGTGCTTTCAGACCTGCGACCTCGCGCGTTCAAGTGATCGAGAGCCTACCGGTAATATTTCTGGTACACGCCGAACCTCGATACGCAAGTCATGTCCCGCGTCCCGGTCGCCACCTCCACTCGACATGCCCATAGACTTTGAGATACCCTTCCAAGTGTTGGCTAGCCATGAGTCGCCAGAGGAAGTTCTACCACTGGATCGAGTACTAGACCGACTCGGTACGAAGCTGACCCATCTCTGGGGCACGCCTTGCACCGAACTCCTCATCGCAATCTTGAACCCACGGATGAACACAGACTGGTTCGGGATCCCGAGACCATCCGACGGACCAACGCGCCAATCCATATTCCGTGTGGTCGTCCAACTATAACCCGTCGCCAAGTTCCCACCCCCATGCTTCCCGACAGTGAATTGAGCAGAAAAATTGCCATTCCCTTGTTCGTTTTGGTATCCCGCAAGACTCCAAGACCGGGCCTTGTGAAAACCTGTGATGACGTAGATGGAGTCGTGACTGATGATCCGACCGAGCTTCTGCTCTGCAAAATGATACCAAGTCGCTGCGTGGCGAGACGCCTGGTCGAAAAAAGGTCGAGGGTCTCGAACGTCGTAGCATTCCGCGCCTTCAGGGAGGATGAGGAGTGCACCTTCGCTTGACGACAAGTTGAAAGTGTAGCCTGTGGAGCCTGGCTGGCCAATTCTATCGTGTATGTTTAGCATGGAGTTAAACCCTATGCTTTCCGATAGCGAGACCACAAACGTACCTCGGTAGCACCTCGCCGTTGGTAGACGCCCCATTAGCGCCTACTCTTGTAACAGAAGATGTCGTTAAAACCTGACCAGCACTCTCTGCATTTGGAACAGTCTTGATGTCCGTAACACTTAGCTCAACAGGGCTGAAACCGTCTGGAACGCCGGTAGCCTGGTGGAAGTGGTGGTCCTTGGGTAAGCAGAGGTTGAAAAAGATGTCAAAATTGCCGTTCTCGGGAACGACGACGCCGACGTCCCCAATCCGGAGCCCATCGGGTCGATAAGACAAAAGTTGGCTGGTTGGCTCGGGAGTCCACATCGGGTAGCCACGAGAAGAAGACACATGTCTTGCATAGATGTCTTGTGGTGATCTAACAGCCATGGTGGTCGAGTAATTTTTGCCCTGACTGACAAAACGACTTGAATGCTGTGAAGCTCAGGTAATATGGCTTGGTAAACCGGTTAGTAAGTGGGGAGGTACGATCAACCAATTATATAAACATCCGATCGTCTTGATTACAAAAACAAAGCTATCTAGCAATCTACGACGTCAGACTAACGATAACATTGAAAAGAGAGCGTGAGCCGATGTGCGATACCTCTGGGTCCAGGGGGAATAGGGGCGTAGGCAATGTCCGGTACAGAAGGAGGTGAGGGTGTCCCACACGCGCGGAAAGGGTCCACCTCAAGCAAAGTTGACCACTGCCAGGACAACTACTGATGAGACAACAGTCGTCCAGGACACCAAATTGCAAATATTGCGTCTGCCATTTGCGACATTCACACTCTGCGGACACAAGTTTGTACCTTCAAGCGATGTCGTTGACATGAGTACCTGTTCAGACAACAGTTATTGAGAGCGATGCGATCGTCCA
>JBBPQW010000359.1:0-23074 GCA_038092695.1 Boletus rubropictus
AAATTGTCTAACTCCTTTTGTTCTCTGGGGCCCAGTGGGTAGGTTTTGCAATCTATGACATGCTCTCCTGGGAGCAGTTCGATCGCGTGATCCCATGGTCTCCTGGGTGGGAGTTCGTCAAACGATTCCTTGGCGAAGACATCTGCGAAGTCATGTATGTATAACGGTGCCGCTTCCTCGAAGGTTTTCTTCTTCTTGGTAGCGTATTCTTTTGCAGCAATCTCGGTAGCTATATTTCTAAAGAGCCAATTGAGATCGAACTGGAAGAGTCTATCGCCTTCAGAGTACTTTATTTCTTCGTCCTCTTCGTCATCGTCTTCGACTTCTCCCAACTTCAGCATGTGGTCATCTTTGCACCAAAATTCGATTCGACCTGTCGGCCAGTCGATGTTGGGGTTGTGTAGTCGAAGCCAATCGTGTCCTAGGAAGACGGTATTGGTTCCGAGACTTGTAACTGAAAGGGCTATCTTTTCGCTATGGTCGGCTATTCTTAATTCGACTACAGTGAACTCAGTGATTTGACCGGCTTTATTAAGGGAGCCGTCTGCGTTATAAACTTTCACTGGTATTGGTAGTTTGTTGGTTATGATGCCCTTCTCTTTTACAAACTCCTTGTCTATGGTGGATCCCGTACATCCAGAGTCTACCAAGGCTTTAACCTCTAAGTTCTGTCCATCGTTGGTGTGTATGACGACGGGAATTTCGAGGGAGTTTCTATGTCTCCTTCGCTCAGAAGCCTTTTTAAACTTGGGTTTTCTTTGGAGGTCTCTTAGGTATACGGTCATCTCTTCATCCGACAAGGTTCGGAGGTTTTTTACTAGATCCCTGTCTACCTCGGGACGTCTCTTGTGGTGGACAAAGGACTTCAAGTGGTTTGTCGCCCTCTCTTCACTTTCGTGAATTTGGCATCTCATCCATCTTACAGTCCATGGATCTACTGTGTTGAGCCATTCGTGTTTGACTCTTTTTACGCCCGTGCTTCCAAATCCCTTAGTACCCCGCTCTGTTTGGTCTTCAAAGTGGTCGTATTCTCTTACAACAGGAGTTTGGATTTTTTCGACTATTAATTGGGCGATCCGATCTTGGAGATTGACTTTAAACTCCTTATCGGAATGATTTACAAGGAGGACTTTTACCTCCCCCCTATAATCAGAGTCAATGACGCCAGCTCCAGTGGCTATAGAAGCCTTTATAGCTAGACCGGAACGGGGTGCGATGCGGCCGTAATGGCCCTTTTCGATGGCGAAACACATTTTTGTGGATACTAAAGCCTGTCCTCTGGCTGGAACAACTACTTCCTCTCCGGTGTACAGATCATACCCTGCCACACCAGGGGATCCTCGCTCAGGTAAGGGAATTGTTCGGTCTACTCGCACGACCTCAAGAATTCCTCTCTCATTTTCTTTCCTTGCGATCTTGAGCACCTCATCATCACTAAGGGTTTTCCTAGGTTTACCCAAAACTGTCTCTTTCTTCCGCTGTAGTATCTTTACAGGCGGGGTCTCAATTTTCTTAGCCAATTGCGACTTAGTTTCCTCGTTTTGTTCACATGGCAAAACAGCAAATCTATTGCTATTATCATACATCATAATTATGGGTGAACTACAAACTGAGGAAATTTTGTCCTTGCATGAACTAGAGCGGCTGCTCTCTAGTCGCTTTGACCAAAACCCTGCTCGTCGTTCTCTACCTGCTTGATAGAGTCCGCGAGCTCCTTATCTGTCTCGTAGAAAATCTTCACTCCTCTGAATACAGCGGTCCGTACCCGCCTTGGAGGGTTCTTCGGAGGGTGGTCCTTGCATGGCCAAGGTTTGCCGCACTTGAAACAAAGGCCCTTTGCGCGTGCCTCCCCAATGTCCATAGGGACACCACTTCCTCCGAACGTTCCAGCTGCGCTAGAATTCGGTGGCAAAGGTGCCGCTGGCTTGGGCTGTTGCGGAGCCCAGGGAGAATCGTAGGTTCTATTGGAACCAGGACCGGTGGCCGCGGTGGTCCTGTTCCTCCAATTGTTGGTAAAGTTTGTTCGGGGAGGGTTACTCGCCTTATGCAGCTTCCTCACGTGGATTGCTGCTTCTGCCATTCGCAAGTGTCTTTTCCACTTGGTCAGCGAGGTGGAAAAGGCAAGGCTGGGCGTCCCTTGCTTGGCGAAATTGAGGATGTCCTCTCTTATGCCAGACTGGCATATCCTCAGGAGCGTCTCATCGAACTCCTGGTTATGTGTCATCCTGGCTTCCGACACAAGCTGGGACATTTGGTTGAAGAAGTCTTTAACCGAGTTTGAGCCTTGCTTCAAGGCCATGAGTTTCTCGTAGACCTCTCGCCTGGCAGTGGCGGGCCTAAACTGATTGTCCAGGACGTTCTGGAATGTCATCCAGTCGTCCATGCCGAGTCGAGATTCAAAGTATAAATTTGCAAACCGCGTCGCTGAGTTCTCCTCATCACCACTCATAAAACTCAGGGTCATGATGATTTTTTGATGGTCGGATGGGGTCTCACTAAAGCCTAAGAAGTAGTTTCGGACGGCCATCATCCATGGCTTGAATTTTGCCTTCTCACCTTTAAACATGAAGGGCTTAGAGATGAAGCTCTTGGACAGCTTCGGTCCAAGGGTGATCTGAGGCGACTGGGGTCTAAGCGCTCCGCGCTCAGCGGTGGGCAGCTCTCCAGTCTCGTCTTCAGAGTCGTCCTCTGAATCTCCAAAGCGTCTCAGAGGCTTCTTGCCTTTGGCAGGGTGCGGCATGTGTTCGGTCGGGGTGGACCTGCTGGCTTCCAAGGCTCGCTGAGCCTGGAACTGAATGGCGGTCGGCAGTTCGGGCAGGACTGCGTGGGCGAACGCATCGGCATTGTAGTGATTTAGCCAGTTGGCATACCTCACTGAGAAGGGGAGACTTTCGTCATTGTACCAGGGAAGGCCGGTAGACAAAAGAGATGTCGACATGGTTGGCGTGGATGGTGCGGAGGGAGTCGGTGACTGTGCTATAGAGGGCGCGTTCTCCGAGCTCACTGGTTCCTGATTGGAATCTCTCACCAGTGATCTAGAGCGATGGCGGGAGTAGGGTGTAGGCATAAAACAAAACTCGTGTTTCTTCGACGGTCTCCTCGGGGCTTCTTCTCACCGTTTGAGGGTAGATGGCATCCGCGGAACAGCGTTCTTATAGACCAGAACACAGAAGACTTGGTAGATGGTTATACCGGTATCGAACAACCAGATAACGCTGGTTTAGCAACGAGTCTACCCAAGGGCTCGTAATGGGGGGACCAGATGTTTCGTCTATCCCTAGATGTCTCGGCAGCCCTAGCACGGGTAAGGGGTTGGCAATACCAGTGTCCGCTCGTATAAACTCAGAGCGAGAGTGTATCAACCCAATAACAGTGGTTTACCGTCGTACATCTAGTGTACGAGCACTGACCGTTGTGCGCGATGGTCAACGCGGACACGGTACCCGAAGAGGGACGGTGTCTGGAGTGTGGGATGGTTTCGCGCGAAGTGCACTAGACCAGGTTGTGGGGACGAATAGAGAACTTAGACTTTTGTTGCCTAACGGCGAGGTACTATCTCCTCTTGAACCAAAAGGGATAGGCAGGTGTTGGGTGTGTGGGCTTTGACAGCACCAGAGGTAGAAGGGTGGGCTTGTGAGGGCACTACCAGATTGGTAATGTCACACTCAAGTCTTGAGAGTGGGAGCTAGGCTCGAACCAGCTCTAGCTTTTGAAGCAAAAAGTGATAGGTGAAGAGTTGGAAGGGTTTGATGCTCGTCGTGAACGACGGTGAGCAGGAAGGAAGGCATTACGCTTGGAATTATGTCAGCACTCAACCACAAACTGTGTGAGCCTAATGATCTGAATTCCAAGCGTGAGAAAGTACAAGGTAACTACTGGCTACCTTTATATACTACAGGCCTATGCGCACAGACCACCTTAGGGTAGGCGTAGAATCTGATGGAACATTCTATGGTAAAGGGTAAGATAAGATGGTGGCTGTGCGATAAGATAAGATTAGATAAGGGAAGATATAGAGGAAAGTGAAAGAGAAATGTTGGTTCTGACAACATGCCTAAATTAGAGGAAATAGGAGAGGATGTTGATAACAAGGAATCCAAGGTCAAATACTCCAAAGGCGAATGATTGTTCTAGCTCAATCTCAATTGGCTTTTTAGGAACATAGCCACCAAGATTGCTGCTAAGAAGTATGTAGCCAAGAAAAAGAAGACCTTTGAGGAAGCTGCTCCAGCTTATATCCATAACTTCACTAATATATTTGCCAAGAAACCATTTGATGAGCTACCACCTCAATAACCTTGGGATTATGCAATAGAACTAATGCTGGATAATCATGTCATTGATTGCAAAACATACCTGCTGGGTCCAGGCAAGCAAAAGGAGCTAAATGCATTTCTCGAGAAGAATTTTAAGTTGGAAAGGATTAGACCTTCTAAAAGCCCTTTCACTTCCATGTTCTTCTTTATTAAAAAGAAAGATGGCTGGTTGAGGCCTATACAAGACTACCAGACATCTGAATGGCCAAAGGAGATAAATGGAAGGCATCTTTCCACACCAACCAAGGGTTCTTTGAGTCACTTATAATGTTTTTCAGACTCACAAACTCATCTGCCACTTTCCAGACAATGATAAACTTCCTGTTCAAGGAGTTAATAGAACATGGCATGGTTGTAGTATATATCAATGATATTATGATCTTCACAAAGACAATTGAAGAGCATCAACAAATAGTACAAGAAGTCCTTAGCATACTCTGAAAAGAACACCTATACCTAAAACACAATAAGTGCAACTTTGAAGTACAAGAAATGGAATTTCTTGGAATCATCGTGTCACAAGATAAGGTCAAGATGGAGCCAAAAAAGGTGCAAGTGATCAGAGACTGGCTCATTCCCCAAACACAAAAACAATTAAGGGGGTTCTTAGGCTTTCTTAACTTTTACTGAAGATTCATCAAGAACTTCATACAAATCGCTCAACCATTAAACACACTTACATTTGAATCAGAGGAGTTTAAATGGACTTTGGAACATCAAAAGGTGATGAACATGCTCAAAGAGACACTAACATCCACACCAGCTCTTGCTATGCCAAACGATGTAGATCCATTCAGGGTGGAAACTGATGGATCAGGGGTTGGCATAGGGGCAGTCCTACCACAATACCAAGAAGGAATCTGGCACCCAATAGCATTTATCTTGTGCTCTCTCAATGATGCTGAAAGAAATTATCATGCTACAGACTTAGAAATGCTAGCAGTCATATATGCATTAAAAGAGTGGCATCAATATCTGCTAGGCACCAAACACCCATTCAAAGTCCTAATGGACCACAAGAATTTGGAGTACTTCAAAAAACCAGTCGACCTCTCCTGATGACAAGCATGATGGCAGCAAATCATTCAAGAGTATAATTTCACATCAAGCATAGATCTGGCAAAACAAATCCTGCTAACCCTCTGTCCCAGAGGCCAGACTATGAAAAAGGGGTAGAATCTGATAATAAGCAAAAAATCCTACTACCCAATCAACTTTTTACTCTGAACTCATCCACTAAGACTAAGGCACAATAGTGGGTGACCTATTTCTCACCCAAAGAATTGGAAAATTGAGCACAGGTGTGGTCTAGTATAGAATCACAGATCACACAATACCAAAAATGCACCAAGAAGTATGTGACCAAAGGTCTAGAAAAGGGAGATTCCATCTGGATGAAGAAAGATGGTCTCATTTACTGGAAGAACCTTCTCTATGTACCATGG
Source organism: Boletus rubropictus (assembly GCA_038092695.1). Lineage (NCBI taxonomy): Eukaryota > Fungi > Basidiomycota > Agaricomycetes > Boletales > Boletaceae > Boletus > Boletus rubropictus. The sequence goes on from JBBPQW010000359.1 coordinate 5,762, forward strand.
GTCAAAGAGCTCAGAGAGCAAATCATCAGAGAAAACCACAATCACCCAATTACTGGTCATCCCAGAGCTCAAAGAATGTGTGATCTGATCATAATGCACTACTATTGGCCTATTATGAGAAAGGAAATAGAGACCTATGTCCAAGGATGTGACCATTGCCAGAAAGCAAAAACCACATGGTTCCTCCCCATACACCACTCACACTGAACAAAGTCCCCTCCATGCCTTGGGAAATCATCTCCATCAATATCATTGGTCCTTTATCAGAGTCACAAGAAAAGGACACAATCTTGAACATCGTGGATAGGTTTTCCAAGATGATACACCTCTTTCTGGTCTCATCCACAATTACTGCTAAGGGAGTCGCCACTATATTCTGTGATCATGTCTTCAAACTCCACAGCACCCCTAAGAAAGTGATCTCAGATCAAGAATTGCAATTCATGTCAGTATTTATGACTGACCTCTACAAACTCCTCCATATCAAAGGCAATTCCTCAACAGCCTATCATCTTCAAACAGATGGACAGACCGAATAGATCAACTCAGAAGTCGAGTTATACCTTTGCCTCTATGTGAACCACCACCAAAATGACTAGGTCAAATGGCTCGCCCTTGCTGAGTTTGCACACAACCAGAAGACCAGTAGTGCAACTTGATCATCACCATTCCTACTCAACTATGGGCAACAACCCTTGATCATAATCAATAGCCTTAGGAACATTTGGAGCAAAAAGCCAATAAGTTCGCATCTTGGATGAAGGAATCCCAGGCTCAAGCAAAAGCCATATTAGAAAAAGCCACTATCAATATGAAAAAATACTATGACAGGACAGCATATGCCCCCATCATCTACAAAACAGGAGATAAAGTCTTGATCAATGGAAAACACATTCGCTCTGACCAACCCACCAAAAAACTCAAAAACAAGCATTATGGACCATTCAAAGTCCTCAAGAAGGTCAGCCTAGCAGCCTACAAAATAGAACTCCCAAAGACATGGCATGGAATCCACCCCATCTTCCATGAGTCTCACCCCTGGCCATATATAGGTGGAAAATTCCTATCACAGGCCAAACCTACATTGCCACCACCAGTCATAGTAAAGCAAATGGAAGAGTACATTGTTGAGTACATTGTTGACACTCGCAAACACCAAGGAAATATCAAGTACCTTGTGCAATGGAAAGGCTATCCATGCAAAGACTGTACATGGAAACCCAAGGCACACCTCACAAATGCCAAGGACACATTAGAAAAATACTACAAAAAACATCCCAACACAATTCATCAAGCCTTCTTTGAAACACGTGATTGTCTGCTTTGCACCAGTGACACAACTCTTTTCAAGGACCCCAACTTCTGGTCTTACACCACCTCACTTATTTCTCTCCTGGCCCACTTATTTGAGATCCCCACTGTTTCAGAGTAACAGCCTTGAAAAGGGGGTAATGTTAGGACTTCATTTTCCTCTCTCTATCATTACTTGTACCATGCAACACTTCTTTTACCTTTCATCTTATCTTATCTTATCGCACAGCCACCATCTTATCAGTAACACCCTTTACCATAGAATCTCCTAGCATGTTCCATGCCTACCCTAGAGTGGTCTGTGCACACTCATGGTTAGTATATAAGTAGTTAGTAGCATATTATATTCTCTTTTCCTTATGTTTGGAATTCATCACTTTAGGCACATTCACTTTGAGTGTGATCCTGATAAAAACAAGCCAAATTCACCATGAAAAAGTACAGATCCCACCATTGTTGTGGACCCACTGTTATGATCAGTGTCAAAGTTTTATTGAATTGAGTACCAAAGGGAGCCCAGTGTTAGTATACCAAAAGCAGTAACTCTGACATCCAAATATGGTAACTCAGACAGTCCTAATTTTTCAGTGTCAGAATTTCAAAATTCTCACAAGATAGCAGGCTTCCTCTGATCTCCTAGAGTACATACAAATTGTTAAAATACCACCTATTTAATGTGTTGAGATGTTATTAGCATTTTGGTTTCGCCTCTAAGTGAGTTGCCTATTTTGAGTGAGTGGCACTGTATTATCATTCCATTTCAATGGTCATTGTAAGGTACTTATTATGTAAAAACCGGGTATTGTAAGCTGCCGGCATTACAATGGCGCTACGAAATTTGCGACAATTATTTTCACAGGGTACACCCGAACGACTGCGATACTGATAAAGCCGGGGCCCAAGCTGCGGGCAGAGCCCCGGGCCGGGCCGTGAATGAGGGCTGGGGCCTGACTTTTGTCCGAGCCTGAGCCCTCCCAAGCCGGGCCCTGCACATCACTACCTTCGACACCGGCCAATACCCACTTCACACTCGCACTTGCCCATTCCGCTCCGACGAGCACTTCCGACGTGCTTCGTGCCGCTTCCCACTTCTCGAGCCCCTCCAGTACTCCAGCACGTCACCTAAATGCCTTGAAAAGACCCTTGACCAGATCAACGCACGTAGGTAGGCCCCCGTCGGAAATAAGGCCGCATCGCGTTGCACCGATACACTCACTTACCCGTCCCCACCTCCACCGGCGTCTTTCCTTCCAAATTCGCAGAGATCCAACGACCTCCCTTCCGATTTTCATCGCAACTTCAAAGCCTCTTCCTCCTTGCCAAGTACGCCTGCCTGGCGCTTCTGTTTTCCACGGAATATGAATAATTCCTGCGATCCTGCATCGTCTCGAGATAGCCATGATTGTTAGGTCCCTCAGAGGCACCCTCTTTCCTCGCACTCCTCTCGCAAAGATACCCTCTTCGTTCCTCACGACTATAGTGGTTGCTCCCGTCGCCGAGGACCCAACCAGTTATGAATGCCTAAAGTCGCTTGGGGATGCCGTACTTAAATTTATCGTCGTTGTGAACCTGATTGCTACCGATCCGTTGTGGGACAAGGGATATCTATCCAAACACAAGGACCACGCTGTAGCGAACTCCCATCTTGCGAAAGAAGATTCGACGCACCATTTTTTGGTGGATCATCCGTACAGTAGGAGTCAGTGGGCTAAGGGGGGGAAACGTCAACGAGGATGTTGGCGGATGTCGTCGAGTCCCTAATTGGTGCTGCATATCTCCATGGCGGGTTTGATCTTGGCGTGTCGTGCGCTCAACTGAGATGGCCTCGAGTGCGAAAAGGGTCCCGGAACGAACGGAGAGACAAGGGACCTCTTCATTTCTCTAGTCTCCTCATGTGTTACTCCGAGGGCATCTCAACTAGGATCAGATTCCTGGTTCTTGTGATTCTTGTATTCTCACAACGATGGTCAATTCTAACCATTCTCGTTATCAAAACATGGACGATCTTGGTTCGATTTCCCAGTGAATCGGTTTGTGTTCAAGTCTACTGTCGCCGACGACCTGTCCGTCACCAAGACACGTATGTACCTCCTTGTACTTCTCTACCTCCCAACAGCTTCCAAGCGCGTGACTGCCGTTGACTGCAGGACCTGTCTTGGGGAATAACGAATAACAACCTCTTTATTCATTGAATATCGACCAGAGGACGTTTATAACGCGTACGATGTACGTTGTCATTCCCAGAAAGATGTTGAACCATATGATTTGTGTTATGCCTCGCCGCGCCCGCTGGTCTGCCGCATCGGGATCATATTCTATCTATTTCCTATGTGTGATGGGTACCCTCAACAATCGTAGCTACGCTGTTAAAACGTCCACCCAAGTCAGTTGCTGTCCTCGTAATACAATAAATCTGTAAAGGCGTCCAGGGGGTAACATAAGAATAATGGTAAATGGTATACAGGGAATAAAGCTATCTAGTTTGCTGAGTTTATTTGTCATCATAAGTCGTATGCAGGGGTCAGTATGCAAAGGGGTAGTAGGTCGACTAGGTAGAGAAGAGAGGGAGACTAGGCCTGAGTTGTAGTGGCAGCCCGGACAAGTCGACTTCCGGGTCCGTTTGAGCAGGATGGTGGTGGGGGAGTCTATAGTAACGAACCGATCACCGAGCACGCAAGCATGAGGGTCGTCCAATACGATGTTAAGAGTCTATGCGACTTTCCCCCACTTATTCACAAATGAAGTCAGTTGCAGTCATGATATCACAGAAATTGAAATGAAACGACCAATGTGCGCTCGTGGGTATCCACCTGATATGTCCCCTCTAGGCAGGTAAAATCAGACATACCTGGTGGTTGACGATGGTTGACCTGTCATCTTGACCGTCATGACAGCGACCAACCCATCAATGGCATTCGATCCGTTGACAGAAACAGTTTGGTAATGATTAACGCCAACGCTAGTATTCTGGAGCAGTCCAGAGACATAGTTGACAGAGGTGTGGTAGGAATATCCGTTAAACGATGTCTGACCCGAGTACGTGCTCGTGTTTGTGAGATTGGAGGTGGGTATAATACTCGATTGTGCTGTGGCATTGCCAATCAGCCAGTCGCGTCCGAGGTTGTAGCTATAGTGTTCATGTTAGCGGAGAGATTCGGGCAACGTTTCACACCTACCCATTTGTAACGATATTGTGCGAAACTGTTAGCAATAATCAATAATCTAGCAGGGAGTCCAGGAAGACTAGCCAGGGAACGTACTGGAGATCGGCATCTCGTACGAAGCCGCCATCATTATCGCGCCACTATTCGCATTGGGCCCATTTTGGATCCAGTAACGAAAGTGATCGCCACCTTCGATCGTCTCTTCGCAAGTGCCGAGTTGGACATCACCATAGTCCCATCTGATAACCGCTGTCTGGTTGACTGCCAATCGAAACATATCAGCAAAAATAGAAGAGGATGATCACTTGAGCCAAACGGAGTGCGTACCATAACCATTCCCATCACCAAGGTTCGCGGCTTGATTGTCACCGGAGTGCTGGCCCAAGCACTCGGTTGAGAAACCGAAAGACCTAGACAGGTTGAGGGGGGACATGACGACAAGTACGAGATACTGACTGGAAATAGTTAATTAAACCTCCATTGTTCACGGTATTCTGAAGAACGGGCGAATCAGAGTAGGCAGATATGATGACATTCAAGGGTTCTCCAAGTCCTGCAGGGTATGTATCTTGTACTTGCTGTGGGAGCGAAGAACATCGATGATGACATGACAGCAAGGGTGGTGCAGTGCAACACGCACCGTTAGCATGCTTCCACCTCCATCCATAGGGATATAGTAGCCATAATTCGTCTCGCGTCTCTGCCATGATGAGCGGACAGCAGAGACGAGGATTGGCGTCAATAGGGTAGCAACCACGCAAGGCAACAGGGCATGGGATCTAGGGCGTAGAATGTACATGCTGAGCGAGGATACGAAGGTAGGGCTGGCCTGTAGGAAGGAAGCTAGCTCGACCTGCTGTGTATTTCAGGAAAAGAAGAGGAGAGACCGTAGTGTGTGAAAAGATCGTAGTGCAAAGACTAGCTTGCGAAAGGAAGAAGAATCCGTCTTTAACGTCCTTGGACCGAGTACCATCAACCTCGATACCAAACAGGCAACGCTACGGCCTGGTTCTACCTCGGGCGTATCTACAGACAACGTTTTATCTGCTTGGTTCAGCGAGTCCCAACGACTATCGCGCGCACTCAGATGCTAGAACACCACCCGAGTTTTGTAGCGCCTAGACCTGCTATCGTCTCTTGGCCAGACCTTGCCTTCTCAGGTTCTCGTCTCCGGCCTCTTATAGCATATATTGGGCCACCCAGGTCATTCTGTTCGGCCCCGAAGAGCCTTTCCAACCTGTTCTCACTGATTTGGTGTGCACGTGTCTGACGACCCGGTAGATCTGTCTCGGCTCGTCCTCAAGCACTTTCGGTGGTCAGCGATCTTACCACGACCATTCGAGCGCTCGCGACCCTGTGCTGTCAGCCAAGGCTGACGTGGATTTCGGGTTTGTAGGTGATGCAAGCGTTCACGGGTAGTCTCAGGACAAGGCAGGTCATAGTTGCACAGACAGCGTTACTGACGAAAGGATGCATGACGATCTGTGTTCGATCCGAGGAAAACATATTATACATCAAGTTAAAAATACAAGTTCAAAATACAAGTTAAAAATGCTGGGCGTGGTGCCTCTCAGCTACGTCGATGATCAGGGTCGAATGTCTGCATTTTTGTTGATTTACTCACCCATTTTCTTGGCCTTCTGTTTGTCGATGTCTTTGAGACTCTTGCCGTCGACCATGCTATCGATGAAGGCACCACTGGCAGCGGCCCTGATCCCACTCGTCAGTCGTTATGCCCAGGACTGGTATGGCTAGACTCACAAAAATTTCTTCATCTTGGCATGAGAGACATCCGCGCCTTTCTTCGCCTTGTGCACATCCCACGCATTCATGGCCTAAAAGGCGGTCAGCATGGTTCATGTCGAAGAGAGGGCAGCGGACCTCATAGGAAGCAGCAGCGGCGATGACCTCATGAGAGAGTTTGGCCCTGGGGGATGCATTTATGACCTTGGAAACGAGACAGGTCAGAAATCGATTTCTGTGCGTCGATCTACTTACTCATTGTAAGCATCCTTGGACATCGTGAAGCCTTGATTCTGTTCGAGGTGGAAGGACGAGTTGGAGTAGGAGTCAAGTGTGGAGATACGGATCAGTGATCAGGGAGCGACTTTTATACCTGGATCGAACGTCGGAATTGGCTACGAATTGGATGTGCACAGGTTTGGACCGACTGCTATTATTCTTATGTTACCCCCTGGACGCCTTTACAGATTTATTGTATTACGAGGACAGCAACTGACTTGGGTGGACGTTTTAACAGCGTAGCTACGATTGTTGAGGGTACCCATCACACATAGGAAATAGATAGAATATGATCCCGATGCGGCAGACCAGCGGGCGCGGCGAGGCATAACACAAACCATATGGTTCAACATCTTTCTGGGAATGACAACGTACATCGTACGCGTTATAAACGTCCTCTGGTCGATATTCAATGAATAAAGAGGTTGTCATTCATTATTCCCCAAGACACGTACTGTATGTACCTCCTTGTACATACGTGTCTTGGTGACGGACAGGTCGTCGGCGACAGTAGACTTGAACACAAACCGATTCACTGGGAAATCGAACCAAGATCGTCCATGTTTTGATAACGAGAATGGTTAGGATTGACCATCGTTGCGAGAATACAAGAATCACAAGAACCAGGAATCTGATCCTAGTTGAGATGCCCTCGGAGTAACACATATGAGGAGACTAGAGAAATGAAGAGGTCCCTTGTCTCTCCGTTCGTTCCGGGACCCTTTTCGCACTCGAGGCCATCTCAGTTCCGGCTTTGTGTCGTCTGCGGGAAGACGAGACCCTCCACTCATTTCACTCTTTCGTTTCCGACGGCCTGCGCTCAAGTGCTGGCTGTACAGATACCCTAATATTGAAGTTGTACTATCCTTTCCGGCATGCGCAAGATATCAGCAAAACGTCGTGCTTTGGAACGCTCTATCGTTGAGCTTTGCGCATGCGATCCTTCAGTTACTATCTCCCCTACCCACTCTGTTCCCGTTGCTAGTCCGCTTTTGGGACCTCTCCTCAGCAATGAGTCTAGTGGCAGCACTCAGCCCTCTACTTCCCCCGATCCTCAGCCAGCTATAACATCTACTACTGGCAGTGGGGCAAGTGGTGGCGGTGATGATGGTGGGAGCACTCGAGCACCTATCCCCTCACCCACGAGTGGTGGAGGGACTGCAGTCCCATCAGGATCCACCGTCTCAAACCCAGAATCCCCAATTTCTACTTCCGGAAATCCCCCTATTTCATCCAGTGCTGATAATGTAAGTAGCAGTGGAAGCGCGGCAAGTTCTTTGGGCCCAAGCGTTAGTGGAAATTTCCTCAGTGTTGGTGGACACAGTACACCAGTCGGTCCTGCCACGACATCTGGGACTTTCGGCACGTCTACTCCTGGTGGGCTAGTCGCGGGCCTTTCATCACCTCTGCAATATTCATTGAGCGCTGGCTCCAGCCCTATTAATACAACCTCCCCGTCGCCAACTATCACCATTTCCACAGCTGTCTCGTCCGGAAAACATTTGTCTGGGGGTGCGATCGCAGGAATTACCGTCGTGTGCTTGTCCTTCTTGCTCACTCTCATTCTCTCGGTCATTCGTCGCCGCTCAACTGCCCACCGCGCGGAGCTTCGCAAGAAATGGTTTGGCCACCGTGACGGAAGCCTTTCCCTCGCCAACGAGAGTCCTCGCGGTCCTATCCCGGCGAGCCGACGGAGTTCTCGCAGCAGTTTTGCTACCAACTTTGACCAAGGCTTGATGGCCAGCGTTAATCCCCCATCTAGGCTCTCTCTTGGCATTATTCCCGACCTCCCCCCCATGGCTGAAGTACGAGAGCGCAATTCTGTTTTCATCTCCACTGGAGGCATAACAGCGCGCAGGGGGTCCGTGAACAGCATGCTGAGCAATGGCAGTGATCCAGACGCCCAGTACATCACAGTTTCGGGTCAGCACCATCCGGGACCCTCCTCGCCCATGTCCGTCCGTCTGTTTTCACCCTCGGAGTCATTCTCCTTTCCCAAACCACCTGGGCCAACGTCGACTCCCTCGGATTCTTTTTTCTTTTGCGGAGCCCAAGGCGCAGCGTCCTCTCGGTCCTCTGCGACTCTTGTTCGTCTCGGTACACCTCCTCGTGCGTTTATGAAAGATCTCCCTCTGCCATCAGTCTCGATCCCTTCTCCCTACCCCCAAACATCGGAGTTCAGTGTAAGCCCCTCATCGTTTATCCCCTCAGCCAATCCTTCCGTCGATCCCTTTGCTGATCCCGAGAAACTCGGATTCGCGGACATCGAGGTTATTCATCGTCCTTTCAAACCCTCATTGGATGACGAAATAGCGGTTCGTCCAGGAGATCGCATCCGACTTCTGCGCATCTTTGATGATGGCTGGGCATTCATTGAGAAGTTGGCTGATATCGAGGAGGAATCCCACGAGCGGGGGTTAATCCCCATTGACTGCTTGCGCGAAGTTAGTCAAGCACTACCAACCTTTCTTACTCAAAAGAGAGTTAGCGTCTATGGGCAGGCTAGATGATTACCACCGGCCTGTATTCTCCCCACCGTGTATGTCTCGATTGATTACATTTCCTACACATGGCACTGATGTCGATCGGATAGACAAAACCGGCACTAGATGATGATGTTGCACCTCATAATCTCTACCTTTAGAACCGATTTGACTGCTCCAGTGTTGGAGTTTTGCTAGATTGTCTCATGGACGCCTGTAAATCCTAATCCCGTCTACAAGCATAAGGATTCAAAACTGTGCAAATACCTTTTATTATTTCCTCTTTTTTTGCCTCGTTCATTTCTCCCTCGCTTCAGTCTTTCCGATCCTCGTTGTCATATGTTTGTTTAGCTCCTGGTCTTTCTTCGAGTGTCAATTGGAGACGGACGACAACATTTTCTGTGGATGTACTATTTACCACCTTCACTGATGTTTCCTCTCCCTTTGTAGAAAGTTTGCTGGCGGACTCGGGATCTGACTATGCATCACGATACAGCTATGCGCTCCCTTTAGAAAGTAATATTTCTCTTCTATACTCGAATGATGATACCTACATGTCTCTCGATAACGGTATGTACATTCAGAATATAGTGCCTCTGCAGATTTCCAAGTGGCTGATTTTATGGAGGGAGAGGCGCCACCCTTTTGCCTATGCCTATGTAGTACTTTTTTTCTCTTTCCTTCACTGTCTAATGGAGGCTGACGAGGCCATGACACGCTATATGGACGGTTAAATGAGTACTGTGTACAGTGACTTCGGTTGTCATGCATGAACGTCATGTGAACTCGTCGCGGAAGCCAAGCCACGAAAATCAGCTTTGATCTGCTGGGACGTCACATCGGAGCGCGTCTATGGGACAGCGTCAGTCCAGAAAACGCGACAGAGTATGGGGTCGATCGTGTCGTTCGTACGACGAGTAGTTTACGGTGAACGCTGTGCGCTTGACAGTTTTCTTCGACGATCCGAACGTAGAGAGAGATCCGGGTGTCGCTGTGCCTTCGCAAAGTGAGAACAGATGATGGATCTTTCAGTGTAAAGATTGTGCTCGGAAGTCAACGTCGCCTGAGGTTTTGTCGACCAAGTTACTTACTGTTCAACCAAGTCACCTTCTATGGCTGCTCAAGAAGTGGTGCGATCTTTCGCAATGATTCCGAGTCCAGTGTGCCAATCCAAGGCTTCTACAAATGTGCGCACATCGTACTCGTCGCGTTCTGGGATGGCCGACGTTCATAATCCATCCCACTACGTTTCAGACAATGGGTCGCGAATTCCGCACTCCCTCCGGGTTTCATTTCCGTCCCCGTCCATAATGATCCTCCGCGGTCAATGTCACGGACGCCAGAACGACAACGTTCCGTCATGATCGACCTCCTGTGCCTCGCTGGTTCGGTAGTGGGAGGAATAGTGTAAGTCACTACAATCTTTTCGTCATCGTCTTGCATATTCCCTTCCAAAAAAAAAAAAAACTGCTGAAACAGCATGATCTGAATCGTGAGACCTCTTCGAATTTGAAACCATCACTGATCCAGTCTTAGCGTCTGTCTTGAACGTCAGACAGACACAGTGCTGCTTCATCTTCTTTGCAGTGAAACTCGTCGGATAAGCGTAGGTGATGAAATCGTCTAGACGTGCCAAACGCGACTCGTTTACACAAACTCGCTGATTATTCTCGTTTTCGGTCTCGCACCCCTCATATGGGCTGCGTTCGGACAGCCCGTTCCTGTTTCCCAGCGCCGCATACGAGCGCGACTTCTCTAATGCGCTCCACCGCTTCCGGGTTAGCCGCGTCAAAGGCCCCGCTTACTAGTGTACCGCGCGGGTTTCCGCGGAGGAGTCCCGACGTGGTGTTTCGTCGGGTTCCAAGCACGCCCGAATCACCTCTCCCGCCGCAGCGAGCCCGCTTCCAACCTCCGATTCCATTCGAGTCTCCCCAAGTACCGTGCACACGACCTCCCGTACAATACAAGGTGGCGCCGTATGCGGACGCGCGTTCGTGATGAACGTGAGGCAGAGCGTGCAGCCCGTATCGTGTCGCGCAGTGAATTCAAGCCAGCCTTGGCGACGGTCTGCGTTGTGTGGTCGTGGGTTATGGTACAATCGTTAAAATTAGCGATCGTGTGGACATGGAGTCGGAGGTTTTTCTCCATGGGTCGCGTCTCAACTGATATAGTCAAATGAGTACTGGGAGTAGATTGAAACATTGAGCCTCTGTAACAGGAAAATCCATGACAACCAAGGGAATACCTAAGAAGGTGTGCTCTGTGCATAAATAACAAGGGTCACAGCGACAATACAATGGCGCTACCGAGCGAGATGGGTGTGGTAACAGCACCTCCGACGTAAAAGATGAGGGGCCGAGCGAAAATACGACACCAAGGAATGGGAAAAAACGTGGAGGCGAGAACAAGGCGAAAACAAAGAAAGAGGAAACAACAAAGTGGTATCTTTACGTGGTTCTGAATTTTAATCGTTGCAATGAGTTAGAATATAGCGACGGCGGCGAGACATTGGCGAGACCCCGACGCTAGGAGAGTCGTCAAATTGATTCCAAAAAGTGACCCTAATTAGATGAGTGATATCTTTTCGTAATGCTCGCAAGGCCCTGTCTGCCCAATTGACATCAGTGCCTGTGTTCCGGGAAGCGTCACCGATCGAGACTCACGTGGTGAGGACTGTTGACTTTCTGCTACAATGCAATGGCTGCCAGCTGGTCTGATTCATAGCTGCCAACCGGGTACTGAGCAGGGAAGGTCCCACCAACTTCGCGCAAACAATCAACGGGAATCAACCCCCGTTCGTGACGTTCCCCCTCGGTACCCCCAAACTTCTCGACGAATGCCCAGCCATCATCAAACATGCGGAGAAGATGGACGCGGTCTCCCGGATGAACCGCCAGCTCGTCGTCCAATGACGGTGTAAAAGGACGACGGACAACTTCGAAGTACGCAAGCCCAAGTTTCTCGGGATCAGCAAAGGGGTTGACGGAAGGATTGGCTGGAGGGATAAGTGACGAGGGGTTGACACTGAACTCCGATGTTTGGGGGTAGGGAAAAGTGGTCGAGACTGATGGCGGAGGGAGATCTTTCATGAACACACGGGGAGGTGTGCTGAGATAAATGAGAGTCGCAGAAGATCGAGGGGACGCTGCGTCCTGGGTCCCGGAAAAGGAGAAAGGGTCCGCGGTGGTCGACATTGGCGCAGGTGGTTTAGGGAAGGCAAATGACTCCGAGGGTGAAAACGGACGGACAGACATGGGTGTGGAGACCTCCAGATTGTCCTGCCCCGAAACTGTGAGGTACTGAGCGTCTGGCTCGTTGCCATTGCCCATCATACCGTTCAGGGACTCCCTGCGGGCTATTTCCCCTCCAGGGGGGATGAAGACATAGTTGCGCTCGCGAACTTCTGCCATGGGAGGGAGGTCAGGGACAATGCCAGGAGAAAGCCTCGAAGCGGAACCGACGCTGAACCTCGACCCTTGGTCGAAGTTGGTAGCAAAACTGCTGCGGGCACTCAGTCGGGCCGCCGGAGCCTCTCCACTGGGCCCTACAGAACTGCGGGGGCTCGATCTGTGGAAGAAAGAACCACCTCCACCCGAAGCATGACGACCAAACCACCATCGCTCGCGGAGCTCCATGCGACGTGCGATTGAGCGGCGGCGAACGATCACGATCACGAACCCAAGAAAGGAGAACAAACATAAGATAGTGATTCCCGCAATTGCACCTCCAGTCAGTTGCTTTCCGGGGGAGACCGCTGTGGATGTGGTAACGGTTGACGACGGAGTAGTCATACCAACGGGACTCGCGCCAGAGGCCAGCGAGTGCTGTGAAGGTGTCGGAATAGCTAGCGCACCAAGAGTAGACGGGCTGAGAGCCGCAGAAGGTGTGGCGGAAGACCCAGCTCCAGCATCGACCAGTGTACTTGGTCCACTACCAACACCGATGACCTTTCCATCAATGTTTGATGCTGAAGAACCTGGTGTGCTGCCGCCGTTGCTTTTATTATTATTGGGATTTGATGAGCTGGCGTTGGGCGGACTGGCATTGGGTGAATTAGGGGGATCCCCGGGAGCGGGAGCTGGGGATATCGGGCTTGAAGCGATGGATCCTGGTGAACCCGAAGTTCCTCCACCACTCGCGGGTGAGAGGGGAAGTGCTGGGGTGTTCCCCCCACCATTGCTACCATTACCCCCACTGCCAGGAGTGGAGGCCGGAGCTGGCTGCGGATTAGGGGAGGGAGAAGGTTGTGCGACAGTGCCACTACCATTGCCATTGCCGTTCCCGTTACCATTACCATTACCGTTCCCGTTACCATTACCATTACCGTTCCCGTTCCCGTTGCCATTGCCATTACCGCCACCCCCATTGCTGAGGAGAGGGCTCACAAGTGGTCCGACAACTGGAACAGAACTGAGGGAGGGAACGAGCTGTCGACGCTCAGGTACGAGATGAACGGTAGAGCGCCGTAAAGCAAGATGTTTGCTTGCTACACCCTGCATGGTGGAAAAGATAATACAGCTTCGACACTAGGGGTTTGTACAGGCGGAATTTGAGCCCACGATGTCGGAAAGGAGCGAAAGGGTGAAATGAAAGTCGCGTCGTCGTCTACCTGCGTCGACGACGAAAGGCGTGCCTGGGGAAGGTGGAAAAAGAGTAGCAGGTGGAGGAATGAAAGAGAGATGGGGGAAAGACAGAGGGCACGACGCCATGGCTACAGGAAACATTGATCGACCCATTCGATCCGAGGGTGGGATATGCAGCGGGAACACAGTTTTGGCCAAGGCCGGTAAAGAGCGAGTAAGAGATTGGCGGCCCTGTCGTGCCTGGCGAGCATCGGATTTTCCACTCCACCTGAATGTCAACGAATGAAATGTCATTCCCACCTGCCTCCTATTTCTCTATCGTTCCCCAGTCCCCACGTACAAACACGCCTCATCAGTTGTCGGCCATGTGCTGTCAAGAGTGCCGTCAGATCAAAATTCGAATTCCTTCAATATTAGACGTACGGGGAATATGCAGGCCTGTTGTAAATGACTTTGATTGCCAGTATTGTCTGACAACGTGTGTCAAAATGCGACTTTTCGAACTCTCAAAGCCTTAGGCCCAGCCATGGTGGCCGGGTCGCATTGCTTCAATAAACTTGGCGTGAGAGCCCAACGTCGTTGGTGTGAACAAAACACACAACCGATATTTTAACCCTGACCACCACCTTGTCGCTTTCCCATGTCAAATGCCCAGTGGGGCGACCGTTTGGCATGTCTAAGGAAAACCCTTTCAAATGGAGAAAGAATAGGTTAGATGAAACCTACCAACCTCGGTGGTTGAATGTTTTGGTTTAGGGAGAACGTGGACATCATTAAGGGCAGGGTCCCCCTGACTCATCAGACCCTCTAGTCATCGTTGGTATCAGCTTCAGTTCGCTGTTTGGACTCTGCTCTCGTCCTCGTTGGATCTGACGGTAGCCACTTTCATGTCGAGGATCCTGGACGGTCACGGCTGCCTCAAGCGTTTGTCTATCATGTCAGGATCACGCATATTCATCACAAAAATTGCAAAATTGTGATATGGCCAAATAGATGATGCAGTCGCTCGGAGTCTCAAAAGGTACAATATTGTGTCACCAGAGGTGATGTCGAAAGAACATATTGTCCGGATGAGATCCTTGTAGAGAATATATTATGCAGACAAGATTGTCATAGAGAATATATTGTTCTGCAAATACATGATGCGGTTGCTTGGAGTCTTGGAGGGTACAATATTATGTCACCAGAGGTGATATTGAAAGAATACATTGTCCGGATGAGATCCTTGTAGAGAATATATTGTTCAGACAAGAGTATCCTAGCTTGTCCTAGACAAGGGATGAAACCCCTAGGCTCCCAATTTCCCTTTGTCATCTTCTGCCTCCTGTTCCTGGCCCTTACTGCTTGCATTATCCCCCAAGTTGCCTTCTTCATCTTCATCTCCTTTGTCCACTGCCTTGCCTGTGTCTTCAAAAAGGAATTTGTCCCACTCATTGGTTGCCTTATGTCCAATGCCACCCCCTTGCAACCTCATAAATATGTTGTGGTTGGCAAGCCTGAAACCATTTAGTTGCTCATCACAGCACTTCATTACTTACTGTAGAGTTCACCCCAATTCTCAAGTCCTAAACCACTGTCTAAAACCAGTTCCAGACTCTCCCAACCTCTATTCACCAACTCCAATGTCTTGGGAAACATCAACAACACAATCATCTTTCAATAGATGGTTGATAATACCTGAAGCTAAGTCTTCAACAGCATTGCAATTCCAAATGTTCATGAACCTCCTCCTCGATACTCCATTGACTCCCCTACCATCTCTGGTCCATCCATATTCAGTTAACCTTGCCCAACAGGCAAATCACTTATTTCTCCTGAATTACCACCATGATCATGAAACCCCATTCATTTATGACCACTTTAAACCTTCCATACTGCTCCCCCTTGTCCCAACCTTGATTGTATCTTTCCCAGACACTCTCATATCAGCAGAGATCTTCACAAAGATTGAACTGGAGCTTCAGGAATAGTGGGACAGGAAGATCAACACAAAATTTGAAACAAATCATCAAATAATGTCACTATGGAACCTGGAGAGAGAACTGGAGGAGATACATTTGGAGATCAGATAGGGGAATCAAGGAGTAGCATTCTCCATAATCCAAAGTTCATGAAATACCTGTTTCTTGCCTGATACCCTAATATGGGTGAATGGTATTATCAGGATCACCAACACAAAGTGTGTGGGCCTAAGTTGATTAATACCAAGCGTAAAGAAGTACAATAATATCTACCAACTACTTATATATTAATTACTGAGATATGCATGGGCCAGCTTAGGGTAGGTATGGAATGTGGTGGAATGTTCTATGGGTGAAGGGGACCTAAGCCCTAGTGGCTGTGCGATAAGATAAGATGAGATTAGATTAGATAAAGGAAAATGAGAAGAGATAGGATCATATAGTACAAGTATGAAGAAAGGAAGATAGAGTTCTGACAGGTATAGAATGGATGCTCAAGAACAGAGACTAATTGAGAGAATGATAGTAGCATGGGATCTGCTCCAGAAAGTAGGCCATCTAGCACCTAACCTCATTTCAAGCAAAGAAGACAATGTTTCAACAATTCACAATCTATTTTTCATCTCCAGGATTTCTTACAAAGTATGTATTCATGAGCAGGAAGTCCATGTTCCTGACATATATATGCACTACTTTTGGTCCTGTTGATATGACAATGAAACTTTCACTTCAATTGATAAAAACATTGGATATCTCATTCCCTCTGCTACCTACAACTCTACTCCAAATGTGATGCTTCACCACCATAACTTCAAAGCATTCCACTGTGACAAATATACATCATCTACCACTATGTTATCATGACTTCAATCCTTCTACCACTCCAATTCTCCATATGAACCCACAGAAAGTGAATTTTATGACAATCACACTACATATTGGAGGAGTGAAGTGAGAGCAAATCATCATCCTAATTTGTTCCCTAAAGGAATATTTCACAAACATGCAGAACAGATTGTGGTTGTACCTGTTGTAAAACTTATCTCATATGGGTTCAGTAAAGAACAGCAAACCAGACTAGGAGGTCCAGAGGGCTATAGGATGTGAGAGTTAACTTGCCCAAGGGAGGTTGTGGACTGCCAGAGATGGATCTGATGGCTAGGTGGACCCAAGAGCAACTAGGATTTCCTTCCAGAGAGTAATGGAAGAGAGAAAAAGTGGTCAAAAGTAAAAATATATATTTCAAAACTAATGACAAGCCTTTCATAGTCCAGGGCATGTCCCTGGACTTCAGACAGTGATCCTAAATAAGTATGAAATGGGTTGTAAAACATCCAAGTGAAACTGGGCTTGTTAGGGGTTAATCCAGACTAAATCTGGGCTAGATTGAATGAATCTGAGCTCAGACTATGCTTGGCCAGATTGGACTAAGTGATACACCACCCAGATAGATGTCCAGGTGGTGTATGAATAAATGGAAAGGTAAAGAAAATGTACAAAAAGTATAATATGTCCAATATGAGTGGACCTAGATGGATCAGGACTGGTTGGTGGCTTATTAGACAAGTGGCTGAGGCATGGGAAAAATGCTGGATACCACTGTAGAGCAGCTCAGAGCTCTACATTCATGGAGGACTTGAATGCTGACTGTTTCCAGCCAGTAGCACATTGGTTGTCAGGCGAGCTCACACAAACTGTGAAGCCCCAAGGAACTGAATTCCAAACGTGAGAAAACTACAAGATACTCGACTGACTACTTATATACTACATGGTTATGCGCACAGACCAC